>NW_010577503.1:22305-90392 GCF_000705375.1 Tinamus guttatus | reverse complement strand
GTTTTCTTCAGGAATGTTTTTTATTCCACTTTGGTTCAGCTCGTGTTAGCTCTTCTTGCGAAAAGCTACTGGATGAGGTGGGTACCTGGGCCAGGATGATGGCAACGCTAAATCCACGTTGGTAGAAGCGCTGGGAACTCTCCCTGCTTCCCGACAACCTGCTGCTCCTCGTCCGCTCTCTTCCCGTCCCTGCTGCTTGAGCTGTCTGTCTGCTCGCGTCAGGCTCCTGGGGAATCTCCTGCTCACGGTATTTCACTTTGTGGTGCTCCGCATACTTCAGGGACACAAGTGAGTGTAGTTTTCCAGGTTCTTTGTAGCACACGGGTGCTGAGGGTCACTGTAGCCCTTTCTGAGACCTCTGGGCTAGAGAGAGGTGCCTGGTGGCAGGGAGCAGGTATGTGATGAGTCTACTGGGCCTAGGCCGCACTGTGAAAATGAGCTCCTTGAGTTGGTCATCCATCTTCCTGGATAAGCTCCTGCATGGAAAAGGAGGCCGTGTCCAAGAAGATGAGACATAGGGTAGCCAAAACACCATCTCCATGATGCTTTTGTAGGTGCAGCCCTGAGCTGCCGTGGATCACTTGTTACAAACTGCCATGTGTCTTCTGTCTAGGTCTGTCAGAGTTGCTGTGCTCCAGATTTCTCCCCCGTCGCTGAACAGATGTGTCTTCAGCGTGACAGTCTCCATTGCCAGTTAGGATCGGTACTGGCTGCCACCCTTGTAAGCTGTTTTGGCAGAAGGGCTGGAACCAAACTATAATAGAAACTTCAGTTCCCATCTTGTTGAGGAGAAATTTTTCCCTTTGACATCAGTGGAGGGATGCCACAGAGCGTGCTTGGCTCTTCTGTATGTCCTGGTCCCTTTAGTCACTGCTCAGACTAACAGTTGTCCAGTGTTTAGGGATGAAAGCCTCAAATGGTATTGAGGGAAGCCTCAAGACACCTTTTTGTGAAGCTGGTGCTGTTGCAAGGACACCTGCCTCTAAACTGATGACTGATGGGCCAACAGTGGGTTTTGGATCCAATATCTCAACAATCAGTTTGTCATAAGAAGTTCAGGTTTCCGTGCAGCTTAGCTGCCTTGTGTCACAAAGATTACAGAGCACATCAGATCTTAAAGGAGCGTTTTTCTGAATCTCAGTTACGACAGTGCTGTCCTGGATCAGTTTTTAAGTACATTAAATGCATTTCATTTTGACAATAAAGGCCTTTGCTGTGCACTTCCAGAAGATGTTTGCAGTCTTAGCCATTACCAGGAGAGAATATTTGCACGTAAGGACCCAAAAAAGTGGTTGCTGTCTTACTAGGATCGGGAGCCAGTGTAGTGTAATTCAGAATTTCAAATAGTTTCACTGCAGATTCGGTCAGTATTGCATCACTTGCCAAAGCTCTTGTTTCTCTAGGTTAAGTAGCTCTTGTTTCTCTAGGTTGTGTAGGGGCTGAAGTTCAGAGCTGGAATAGTGCTGTGTAATGCCTCAGAGCTTTATCCCCGAGATTTGCAGGGCACAAAGTAGTGTTGGCTACGGTTTCAGTGGAGATGAAGTGCTTTTAAAAATAGTATGAACACCAGTATATATTTTTAATTACAATTTATAGCACAAATAAGAGTATTGCGGGCTGTGGTCAGAGCCAAGACACCTGTTGCTTGATTTCAAGCCCAACTGTTGCCTTGTTTATTGAAATTACTATTTGCGTTAACATGTGTAATGTCTGGCTGTAAAACTTCAGTGACTCCCTTCTGCTATGTGAAGTTTGCTCCCCTGAGGAAGGACAGTAAAAAAGGCAGGGAGCTGCAAAACCTGAGGGATTTTGAACAGGAGGTTGGAATTGCAAAGGTCACACATGTTGGGAAAGGTGACATGTAAGTAGAGTGCTGTTCAAGGAGACCCTGTTGCTTTGTACTCATGCCTGTGAGATGTAGGAGCCACCATGAAAGGGGCTGAATCGGAGCAAACAGAAGTAAATACTTCTCTGTGTAACATATTGAATGGTGGAATTTATCACGCAGAACATTGCCGAGCACAAGAATATAGCCGAGTTTGGAAAGAAGACAGGCCAATGATACAAATGTCAGGTACATTCCAAGTCACCCACACTAATAGTGCCTCTTAGAAATTTCATAAACATCTCATTGTAAAGAGGAGAATGTTTCTCCCCAGTATCTCTTGCTGACTGTGGCTGGGGAAAAGCAGTAGCTTGGGTGGATGACAAATTGTTTGCAATAAGACAGTTTCTGTGTGTCTGGAAGCGTATTCCCTGCGGGTGAGCGCAGTAGTTTCTCTCTTCGTTTGCCCGTGCTGGGTATGTGGACACGACACACTCTGTGGCGTTTTGTCCCCAGCTCAGTGTCTGAGGGTCTGACCATGCAGCCCTGCGTGAGCTCGCGCTGGCCCAGCGTGGCACCGGGCAGCACCCACGTGCTCCAGTGCCTTCCTTCGGCTGCCCTGGGGCTCTGCTGGCCTGGGAGCTGCTTCTGGGCTGCAAACTGGTCATTGCTGCTCCTAACCCTACAATTTGTGGCTGCCTGAGGTCTCGGCGAGGCCTTTCAGGTGAGGGCGAGGCCAAATACTCATCCCTGTGAAAGTTTTATAGGAGGCAACATAGTGATGACAAAGAAATATTCTTGGGTACATCTGTGCCTTTAAGGCATGTTACTTTCTCAACAGAGAAAGCCTCAAGAAAGCAATATGAATACAAATTCTTGTGTATGTGATCTGCCAGAAGCCTGGGATTCTGCACCTGTGCTTGTTACATGCATCTGTAAGCAAGAAAGTGAGAATATTACCTGGTTTTGGCGCTCCCTCAGCTGCTTTCTTACCCCACTAGCTTCATTATCTCCCTTTGTTCTCGCTCTCCTCGCAGGGTAGTTCTGCTAAAAGCTCGAGAGCTTACTGGAACTGCAGCCACATTTGAAAAGTGGGCAGCAGCGGGGAGACAGAAAGCGTAGCTCACCTAAGGATGTGGGTGATCCGAGGGACGGATTTGCAAGGAGCAATGCCTTTACAGAGTGTGGGCTACACGTGTGAAAACACGGGCCTTGAACTAACTTTATGAATTAATAACAATGATTTACAATTGTTCCACAGGAGGGATTGGAAGGAAAATATTGCAGTCAACTTTCACGTGCAAATTGGGTTTCTGTAAAGTACAGAGTCACCAAAGTATGAAAAGCCTTTTTTTTTTTTTTTTAACTTGGGGAGCGTTTTGTTTTGTAAAATAGAAACAAACAGAGAAAATAAAACAACAAATCAAACCGAAAACCACAGACCAAAAAGAAAAAAAACCCCAGAAAGTTTAAAAGCTTCTTGACTGCTTGTGCCTGCCCAAGAAATAGGGTTTAGCTGGATTCAGGGCTCAGCTCTTTCTGTTCCTCCTACGTCTGGGCACAGCAGGGCAGGTAGGGTTGGTACTGTTTCTAAGGCAAATCTGAAAAAAAACCCCACTACCCACACCTGTTTGTTGTGATTAAGGTTACTGGTAAAGACACTGGGATAGAGATTCTGCTTTAATCTCAGAGTTAGTTTCGATCACGTTTTGAGCAAGTGCAAGGGTTGGCATGAAAATGATCATTTTAAGTAGCTGTCAGCAACTATATGTCATTTTAGATTGTCAGTATCTGTTGTTGGGATCTGTGGGTGACAGTGACACGCGTGTGAGTCACTCATAAGCACTTCCAAACTATCGCAATATGCTCGAGAAAGGAAAACAAACATTGGTGTTGTGGGCTGCTCCTAACCTCTTAGAAGAAGATACCAGCTTGTGAGCATTTCGGGCTACCAGTGAGGGTATTTTCTGTAGCCCTTGGTGCCATAAGGGAACTGCGTGAGACAGGGGGACCAGGTGACTCCAGCTAAGGTGGCGTCCAGGGGCAGCATGGACACTGGTGGCTCTCCCCTCTGGCCTGTGCTGTACAAAAGTGGCGGGGATGAGGGGCGCACGGCTGCCCTGTTCATCTGTGCCCTGGGGGCGCGTCGCTAGGGCCCAGCCCTATCTGGTCCGGTGGGACACGCGTTCCATCCTGGACCAGCTCCAGCCTTCCCTGCATGAACCTCTGTACATCACTGTGTCTGCTCTAGTGCTCTCTTTTATGGAGCCACCGTCCTTATGTTATCCCAGGAGCGTTCGGGTGGTGTGAGCCGCTCCTGCCGGAGCTCGGATGAGAGCCCGAGGCCCAGCGGGGCCAAGGAGGTGTTTATGGAGAGTGCTGGGCTCAGTGTGACCCGTGCCTGCGCTCCGGTTGCTTCGTCTGCCCCAGGGCAAGTTGGGAGGTAGGATGCTCTATGGTCTCTGCAGACACTGTGCCGACTTTGGTTCTGTGATAGCTCCTGTCAACCCTCTTTGGGGTTTCTGAGGCTGTCTAGGTTGTAGGGATCCTCAGAAAAGTGAGTTTGCCACTTTAGCATCCTCTGAGCAGGATTCAACAGTGAGTTCAGCAGTGAGTTCAACACTGCCTTTCTCCCTGCACTGCAGCTGCCTGGTGATGCTTCAAGGCAGGCAAACTTCCACCAAGTCTTGGACGATTGTGCCACCAGTGGAATAGTTAGTGGAAATTTAATATGGCCATTTTCTCTAGGTAATAAAATACCAACTAACTTGCCATAACTATCTTGTTTAATGTCCATTAAAAGGCCTACATACTTCATTCGCTGAGTGAAATTTAATAGAAGTTCAGCTAAGCATTTATTGCTTATTTAATTTAAAAATAAGTTGATCACCACAGTTGGTAACAGGCACTGAGGATTTAATTAACATTCAGTAAACTACCCTGCTAGCTCAGAGTTATGCAGTCAGGTCTTGTTTATGCATCAATTTGTAACTCCCCCTCCCCACTTCTGTGCCGGTGGATGGCACTGTCAGGAGCTGCAGCTGCTTCCTCCTGTCCCTCCGTGCTGCTCAGCTCCGCTCCCGCTGAGGAGCATCGCGGGGCCCTGCAGCTGGGCACTGAGATGCTGCCGAGGAACCAGCGTCTGGTGGCCCGGCAGGTTGAGCGAAGGCAGGAAGGATGGAGGGGGTGACAGGTCACGCCAGAGACTTTAAGGGGAGCTGTGGCTGTGTTGCCTGATGCACTGGATGTGGGTGCCTTGCACGATGAGGTAGAAGTAGTCCCATTCGATGCCTTAGTTATTTACAGCAGAGAAAACTTAAGATAGGTCCTGTGTGCTCTCAGCCAGGTAGCTGGCATCATGAAACTCGAGTCTGTGATTTTGTTTCAAGAGGAGCCTGGAGTGTCTTACAGGTGACTTGCAGCCTGTCCTGCTGCAGTTCCTGTGCTGACGGTACCCCCGCTGAAACTGTGGTTTGTATCTCTGTAATGTGCATGTGCATCTTTGATGTGCCGCGTGCGCCTACCCCGAGGAACTCTCTTGTGTTTCAGCAGTTTATTACCTCACCTCAACAGACTTGATTACTCCACTTATGAAGCAAGCTTGAATGGAAGTGAGGGTTCTCCCAGACAGTGCTACGCTGGGTTGGGAGGGTGATTGGATTAGAAGCTGATAAATGGTTGTAACTCCAGCTGCTGCATCTCCCCTGCTTTACTAGCTCCGGCATCTGCAGCATTTGAATTTCAGTGCAGTCCCAAGGAGATTGGCTGGCTTGAGTTTAACACACCTCATCACTTGAGGGTAGAGACTTGATTTGCTTTTCGTGGGTGTGGGCAGGTCTTGGAATATTCCTCAAAATACTGCTGTGGCCAAGTGGAGCCTTTAAGCAGGATTTCTGCAGGGAAACAGAGAGTGATTGCAGCAGCCACAGGGCAGTTCTGTAGTTAATTAGGAGCAACTTGGCTAAAAGAATATTATGAAAACTACAAAGTCCAGGTGCTCTGGAGTTACAAAATGCCAGAATGAGGATTATTGATAAAACCTTAATTCCACCCCCCCACCCCCCAAATGGGTGTTATGATACAGGCACTTACTTGCTCCAGCACCTACTCTTTGTAGACAGAATGTAAAGAGAACGGCGCCAAACTCTACTCGGTGGTGGCCAGTGACAGGACAAGGGGTAATGGGTACAAGCTGAAACACAGGAAGTTCCATGTCCATGTGAGGAAGAACTTCTTTCCTGTGAGGGTGACAGAGCCCTGGAACAGGCTGCCCAGAGAGGCTGTGGAGTCTCCTTCTCTGGAGATCTTCCAAACCCACCTGGCTGCCACCCTGTTCCACATGCTCTGGGTGTCCCTGCTGGAGCAGGGGGTTGGACTGGATGATCCCTAGAGGTCCCTTCCAACCTCAGCCATTCTGCGAGTCTGTGAATGGAAGGTGATACTTAAGGATCAGCCATTCAGTTTCTTTACCTTTTGTACAGTGTGTAACCCCCAGGCATTATTTACTACATACTATTCAAACTCAGGACTGAATACAGAATTCTTAATTTCCTTTTGTGTGTTTCTGGGGTGCTCTTTTTCCTTTCATTGGAGCACTTTGCAAGTCAGGACCACTTTAATTTTGCAGTGCTCTCCTGAGGGGAAGTAAAATTATTCTTTTCGTTCTACTGATGGGACACTGTAGCTTGGACAGAGTGAAGTCATGTTATCCCTGACACTGAAATTCAGGAGAAAAAAAGCCAGTTAGACCAGGTGTGCTCTTTGATTTGCAATTGTAACTCATAATCAAATAGAGAAAAATGGTTGAAAGAATTGCCTGCAATTACAATCTGAATTTAGCATCCTTTCCACCTAACTCTGAAGGTTTCACTAAACTTCTAAATTGAAGTTTTTCTTATCTTTACAGTCTATCTCCACTTCTCTTCTGCCTTCACCTGCCTTTTATGCATTATCATCATCATCCTTAGTGTAGGACAAGTGCTGTATTTATCTTGCTAGGGTACTGAAGTGCCTAGTGGAGTGGGCAGGCTGGTATTTGCCTATGGCATTTAGAAACCGGGGCAGTTTAATGCTAAATTTGAAATGTGATGGTGGAGAAGTCCAGGAATGAACCAGAAAAAATGGTTAAGGTCCAGACAGTATTCATGTATAGCAACATATTTCAAAGATGAGAGTAGGGATAGTAGAGACTTCACATAATCTGTTGTATACTTCATCCTGTTCAATGACTTGTTTTACTGTGTACAGTAACACTGCTGGTTTTTAGTGTAACTTAAGCTTCTTTTAGAGTCCTGGTGTTCCTCCAGCACTTGATTGTGCAGGCAGTTCTGTGAGAAGACAGCCTGTCTCTACAGTGTCTCGCTTTGCCTTCCCCACTTTAGTTCCATTTTGGTGCAATTTCAGAAGGTCCATTTCATGCTCAGCTCAGAACAGAGCCTGTTATGTCTCTTCCATTTAAGGAGGGCTCAGTGAGCCTCAGCGTGCTAAGTGGTAAGTCTGAAATTCGAGTGTGTGAGTAATCCCGTGGAGCTTGGTGCAGCTCCCTGTGTGCAACTGCTTGTACTGTCTTGAACCAGAGCTGTAACTTGCCTCAAATGCATCCAGATGGGGAAGAAACCACGGGGAAAAGGGTTAAATTATCTCACTGGGGAAGTCCAGTTTCTTTTCTCTTGCTATGGTGATATAGCGTACAGAAACTACCGCAGTAGTTTTGTGTAGTAAATAGACACAATCATACAGGGCAGAAATTCAATTTATTAATGAAGTAGACAAGTTTTAAGTCTCCAGGAATGGTATTAAGTGGGGAACTGTGGGGTAGAAGTGTGTTTCAGAAGTTAGGAATGAAGTCTTGCACCTCTAGGCTCCTGAAGGGATGAATACAGTGTTCTTGGCACAGCGGGCCCCTTCCAGTATCTTCCCAAGCACAAGGGAATTGGAACGAAGCCAGAGCAGCAGGTGAACTTAAAACAATGTAAGTCAGCGTGTCATTCCCAAGCACGCCGCCCACCCAGGTATTCAGAGCGTCTGGGTGAGGGATGGCAGCGTGTGAAGCGCTTGTCTTCCTCATTTCAGTGCTTGGCACCACGGGTTTTACTCTGGTGTGTGGGAGAGTTGTGAACTCAGGCTGTGTGAGTGCTGCTGGAAATCAATGGAGTGTTTAAGGACTGAGTTGTAGAGCTTCAAGTAGAAGGAGCTGTGAGAGCAGAGCTCCTTTTCTTACTACACACAAGGATCCCCGTAGGGTGCATTGGTTTGTAAGCTAATCTGTGCCTTAAAGTAAGCTCCCCTCCCCTCACTGTGTGTACAATGTACATGTGCTGTTTTGTGATCGCTTTCTGGTACGTAGGTGTTGGATCTCTCTGAGGATGTAAAGCAGATGGGTTGGCATTATCTCTCCTTTGCGCTGCCTCCTATATTGGCTTCCTGTGATATGCCCTAGAGTGAAAAAGAGAAGACTCAGACTTCCCTGCATTGTAACGATCGTCTGTTCTGGTAGCACCCCACTTTATTTAGGGTCAGGCCACCTGTAGGGGTGTTGGACCACCGTCAGTTGTGCTCCATTCCCTGCCCTTTGGAGCTCCTGGTGTGTGTTAACCTAAGCATCTGCGAGCTCTGCGCATCCATTTGCAGGCCTTATGGTGTGTTTTAGCTCTTGAATCACGCTGCCGCGTGCAGGAGGTTCTAGCAAAAGTGAGGTGATGCCTCCAGCTCTGTGGTGTTCCGGCCCGGGGTCTGCCTGCATCAGCTGCTCCCTATTCCTTGGAGATAAATTGCAGTGAGGAGGGAGCAAGTGTATGGGTTTTTAACAGCTCTTGATATTTTTTTTCATGTCTCAGATGATTTGACTCATACCTCATTAAGGGTGTGCCCTACTTCATGGGTGTAGCTGGAGGTAGAAAGGTAACTGCGTATTTTCAGGAAGTCACACATTGGATCATCTGGTTTAATTCCAGCTGTCTTTGTGGATGTAGCTTTTAGGATGGGAATATTTTCTGCATGTTTTGGTTGTGCACATTCTGCTGGAAATGTAATAGAAATGATTCCAGATGCTTTTGATCTCCAGATCAAGACAAGGCCTATCCATCTAATAAATAACAGGAGTAATTCTGGATATAGTAATGGTATGCTCCTGGGATCCTATTCATTCTCCTCTTCTGTTTTTTTGCTGCCATATTCCAAAAACCACTTTTTTAATGTATTAACTGTGCCCGTATATGTGAACTGCAGCGTCTTGGGCTGAGCCTGTCGTTGGTTACGGTTCCCAAAGGAGGGCAGTGAATCTGCGGGTGCTGGAAGCTCTGCGACACCAAGCAGAGGGTGCGGGCTGCGCACGTAGGACGTTGTGGGGGTCCGAGGAGCCCCAGGACATGAAGATAAACTGGAGAACGTGGAGAGAGGAGCAGAGCTTGGTTCATTTGGGGACATAAAGGAACTGATAATGGGGGAAGGTGAAGAGGATGTAAAAAGTATGTGTTAGCAGAACGTGATGAAGATGGAGACCTGATAAGTGTATTTGCAAGCGTGTTTGCAAAGGGAAGGAGAGTGGTAGCTTCGGGCAAAACAAAGCTGTATGTCTAGGATTGCAGCTTGATGCAAAGCCTGTCTTAGTCATGGGAATGTAGGGCTCTTGTGACACTGCAATCACAAACAATTATAACACATAATCCCTTTAACAAACTTGCTGAGTTCCATTGGAAACCTAGCTCAGCTACGTTGCCGTCTTCCTGGGGAGCTCGTCTCTCTCATGACCGTTTACTGCAGTGGTTTCTGAGCTGCACGCTCTCCTCCATCTCGTTCCACAACACTTAGTCACCGGAGGCCTGTGTGGGAGGGAGGGACACCCAAGAGAAACGTGTAACTTGATGCAAAGTCCCTTGGCCACCCAAACTCCTCATGGCACTTTTACTACAGCTTGCAGCCTGTGAGCCTGCTGCAGATCAGTGGGATGGCTCCACGTGCCCCTGCAGCTCCGGGAGCTCCATGGCAGAGGAGCGGAGAGCTGGCAAGGTGGCTTCTCCTGCAAAGTCACCTCGTGTGCACTTGTTCGCTGAGCCGCCTTAGCCCAGCTGGCTTGCAGAATTGAGCCCTGTAAGCAGATGGGGTGAAGTGGAGGAGGGAGAACTGTGTGGATGACTTGATACTTACTACGTGTGACGGAAACTCGGCTGCCTGTGATTTAGAACAGAGGGATCTAGCACCTACATCCTTGCTGAAGACAGTAAAATCTATCAGGGCAGATGTGGCCGTATGTGCGAATATAGATGGGCTTTGGGTCCCAGTCCAGCATTCACATAGATCAGTACATCAGCCCCTTCCTTATTGTAGCATTTTTGTGCACTTTACAGACACGAACTAGCTAATCCAACCAGATGTTTGGCAGCATTGTAATCCCTCAAGGAAGTTAAATATCATCACACTTTGCTAGAGAAATGCCCAGGATTCAAATAGCACCAGCCTGAAGAGCACCTAGTGCTAGGCTGGGCTGTGTTCGCGTGTCCGGGTGGGTTGAGTCCAGTGTTTGCGCGAACGCTCTTTGTTAAAATCTGGTTTAAAGAAGGTGGCTGTAGATTTCGATTGCTGCCTGTCTTTTGAGAACCGCTGTACCCACATCTTTGCTAGTGGGCTGTGAAGGCACGATGCTCGTGGCTTGCCTCCCTGTGTCCCAAGTTGTGAACATTGAGTTGAGAGACTCGGGATGCCTGAGGATCCAGCGAGGTGCCTAGATGTGCACTGCAGAAGCAGCTTGTCGGGGAGCTTCCAGGCTCTGCCGTTTGAGATTCCTTTCCCTCCTGCTCCATCTCCCATCCCATGACAAAGTACAGCACCAGCCAGCTGCGCTTAGGAGTTCCTTAGGTGAAGCACTAAGGAACTCCACTAAGTTCCACTAAGCACTTAGGTGAAGCACCTAAGGAACTCCATAGCAATAGCTTGGTCTGTACGCAGTTTTCTGAGGTCCCAGGTGATGAATACACTTTAGCATTTTTTATCAGAAGTTTCCTCAGTACTGCATGCACCCAAAGCTGCCTGACACTGTTTAGTGTAGTACAGGGCAGAGGACTATGAAGGGAGATTCCCTTTTTTGCCCTGGCTCCAGGGCAGTTACTGTTTATGTTCTGGGGTGAATTGGAACTGAACTCTGGTCTATAGGCTATTACTGCTTAAATTCTGGGGTGAAATGCAGCCAGAGCTTGCTCTACAGACTAAGAGGAAATGTGAAGAATGAAAAAGAAAAAAAAAATGCTTTTCTATTCACAGAACAGCTTGCTAATTTAATTTGACATTCTAAAAGAAAGGGGATTTGGCTAACAGTTTTCAAAGAGAAAATGGAACTGTACCATGTCACACAAGAATGAGGAGTAAGGAAAGCAGCATGTACATGCTTCTATAGCTGCCGAAATCCATATTCATCTTCTTACTAAAATTCAGCTGCACAAGGAAAGAGAAAGGAAAGGATCTACTTCATGTGGCTTGTTAGTGCCCCAACAGCAAGTCTGTAAAAAGCAGCTGTGAAGAAAAACAAACTCCTGCTGCATCTGTGGGTTTTTCTCTTTTTTCCTTTTTTTTTTTTCCTGTTTTCCTTCTTTTTTTTTTTTCAATTTTTTTTCAGTACTTCAAGAGATGATCAGGATGCTTTAGACATTCGTCTTTCTCATCCAAAAAAGCCCCGAAGATTGTGCTTGTTTCTGCTAGCCTCTCTTTTGTATTCTAGCTTGATTACTCTCCTCATTTCTCAGGGAGAGTCATAGGGCTGCTGAGTAGAGAGGGAGGCCAGCTCTTCTGGATTGCTGATAGATCAGGGACCTTTCTTAGGTGTTTTCCTCACTCAGGTGTGTATCCGTCTCCATTAACTATGAATCATAGAATCACAGAATGCTCAAGGTTGGAAGGAACCTCTAGAGATCATCCAGTCCAACCCCCTGCACACGCAGGGTCACCTAGAGCATGTGGCACAGGACTGCGTCCAAGCGGGTTTTGAAGACCTCCAGAAGGAGACTCCACAACCTCTCTTGAGGAATCACTGCTAAGAACACCAGCGTGTGCTTGTCTTCTCAGTTAAAGCTTCCCGAAATCTTGGGGACCCAACTAGCTTTCGCTGTTGAACTCTCCATGTCCCATAGAGAAGCCTTTGCAGCTCCCATCCGTGACATCCGCTCCTGCCTGTCTCTTGTGTGCAGGTGGGTGCTGGATGGTGAAGCTGGTGGCTGGACAACGTGTTGCTTGTGGTGGCTGTGGTAGTGGGAGGCTACCTCTGGAAGCAAGTTGGAGGTGTTACCCCATTGTAAAGGTGTTTTTCCCAGGTGGGACTTGGTGGGATGATTAAAACCTGTCCATTTTATTGTACAGCCCTGTTGTTGTCTTACCCAGACCCCTCCTGGGCTATAAGCGTGATTTTGAGGCATAGAGTGATTAAATGATTTGCCCAGAGCCATGGTAGCCCCTGATAAGCTCAGATATGGAGCCAGGCCTCCCATGTCTTCTGCTAACACTGGAACCGTGGCCTGGTCTCCTTCTCCCTTGTCACTGTTAACCTGCTGTGTGATTGCTCCGTGCGTGCCAAGTACATGTGTCTTATTCACCTCGAGCTTTCTGCTGCTGCTGCTGCCTGGCCTTTTTGTCTGCATTAGTTTAATTGACTGAGGAGCTTGCATTAGAAGCTATTCATTCCCCTGGTAACTGTGCTTGACAATCAGAAGTTATTCTTGGGGTGAAGGACTGGTACAGATTTGTTTTCCTTGGCTGCAAAACCGTAGCCCCTAATAGTTTCTCACTAATATGAACCAAGACTGACTTGGTTTACCACTAATTAAAAGCCAAAGGATATGCAGTCCTATCCAAAATAATTACTGTCTTCAGTGAATGGAAGAAAACTCTACTTGCTTCTCATTTGTTTCCAAACGCCTTCATTTTTCTGCGTTGCTCCTGCAGCGGCTGCTGCATGAGGGGGCACTGGCAGTGCTGGGACTTCTGTTTGCAGAATCTTGAAGCCATTGAAAATCTTATTAAAACCTAACAGTTACTCTTCTTTCTTTCTTTCTTTCTTTCTTTCTTTCTTTCTTTGGGGGGTGGGGGGGTGGGGAGGAGTATATTTTTCTCAGTGGGAAGCCACTAAAAGTGACACATGCATGTGTCTGCCCTGCAAATGCAGGGGCACATTTTGGCTTCATCTTTACCATTCAGAAAACAAAACTTTTTGACTGTGCGCTCGTTACCAGGAACACAGAATGCAGCTGCTGGAGTTCCTAGATAGTTTAGTTTCTATCAGTAATTGGTTTCAGATATGCATTAACTTTGATTCATGTATTGTACCGGCCTGGTGATGTAATGAAAGGTGTCTTCTCTCTTCCCTCTTTTGCTTGACTTTTGCCCTTCTCATGTCTCTCCATCATTGGAGCTGGGGCCTGAGTGTGGAGAAGTGCAGAGTGACGTCCCTTCAGCTGGCCGTAGGCTGACACGCAGCAGGGATCCACCTGAGCGGATCCATCCTCCGTTTCATTGCAAATCATGGGGGTGGGAATTGCCTTGTCCAAAGTGCTCAAGCTCCTGGGCCGGAGCCTGGTAAATGCAATGTACCTCAGCGCTGGGACCTGCAACGTATCCACGGAGGAGCTGTGTTTTCTTAAACTGCCTGTTGCAAGGGAGTATCTGACCGTGCCCTTACTAACAGTTTTTTTTATTAGTATGTTTTTAAAACGCAGATTGAGTCTCTTGTTTTAATTGGCTACGAAAAATAACATGGAGAGGGCTTGAACCCATGACCTTGAGATAAATAGTTTCTTATTGAATCCCCAGGCCCCTCAACTGCCCCCTCTTCTGAAAGTAGTGTAGCTTAATCAAAGGTCAGAGGTTTTGTCGTCTTTGAGAGCCTCAGAAAAAGAGGGCTGCACAAGTGAGCTCTGCTCCTTCTCTGTGATTGCACTCATTCTGCTCCTGGCGAGTTCCCGCTGAGCTAGTTGTGCTTCTTTTCTGTTTCTTGATGATGACTCCGTTGACCTTCTCTGGTCTGTCTCTCTGAATGCTAATAGAGGCCTCGTAATCAAGTCATCTGTGTTTCTGAGGGTTGTAACTAGAGATATATTGGCTATAGGCAAATGACTTTATATGAGGCTGCTGTGAGTTTCTGAATGCAACGTGCTGATTTGTAAGCTTGATATGAAATGTTTGACACTTGCCAGCTTTTCCCACTCAGACCCCCACAGACGTCTCCTATTTCTAGGCTGAAGGCTGTGTGGTATCTCAAACACCCCTGCATGGTCATTCTTGGCAAGTGCTGACATGTGTATGGTCACCGCTGTCTGAACTGTCGTGGTTGCTCACAGAGGTACCGTTCTCCTTCTCCCTCCCAGTTTATTCCCTTTGCTTCCTTCTGAGTGATGGTGATCAGTCATGTGGCCGTATCTTTTGTGACAAATGTAGTACAAGTACAAGATGGATGACCATCTTGTTCTTTCCCTTTCCTTCTCTCCTTCCTTTATCCTGACTCTCTTCGAACCCGGCCGATGGCCGGTATGGAATTGGTCTTCCTTCTTGGCATATTGTATGCTTGGAATGTTGTGTTGAGTCATATTTTGAGGTTGAAAGTACCAGCAAGCAAGTCATAGAGATCTTTTTGTCCCAAAGTTTCTGTGGTTGCTTTCTGTTTTTTTCCCTTGCCAAATAAAAAAATTGGTTTGATAGCATAAACATTGGCTCCAGGGACAAAATTCCTGCCGACAGGCTCATTGTGGCCGATTGGGAGTAGGTGAGGACAGGTAGGATTGTGGTGGTGTGTTGTGTGGTGCTACTGTGAATCATGCCAGTGAGATGGAAGAAGGGTTAAGAGGTCTTCCTTGGTCTCAGTGTTTCATTCCTTTGGCATGATGGTGCACCCACACACTGTAGCTAATGTTTCAAACAAATAGCTACGTACTTGTCCAAAATAGAGTGCTTGGGTGCAGCGGGACTGGAGGATTTTGTGTGGCAAACTCTTGGAAGAACATAGAGAATTGGTGGTCAAGAAAAGTTGGTGCTGAATATCCATCAAATACATGGGCAGAAGTTTGATCTGCCTATGAGTACCAGTGTGTTCCAGAATGGGAGCTGAGAGATTTTTAATCGATAATTTTGCCATTTTTCAAACTAAAAGTTTTTTTCTTTTCATCAGCGAAGAGGAATGCAGTCAGAATAAACTAAATTGTGCAGAACCAGAGAATTTTTATAGTTGCTGTTGGTGCTACTCAAATAATAAAGGAAATGCAGTACAAGCGCATTGCATATACTTCTCTAGATCAGTATGAAATAGCAGAAATGAAGGAGTTGAAGGATTTCTTTTTCTTTATTTTTAAGCTGGAACAGTAAAAATGTAATAATATTTGTGTTGAAATAAATTATGTGATAAATCTCACTCCATTTTTGCAGACAATTAATTAAGATCCTTTGGTAGGAGGATAATCTGCAGAACTCTCATGGAAGTCTGCGAGGCTGACTTTCTTGCACAAGAGGGGCAGGATATTTGAGCTCCGAAGCTTTTGGTTTTGCCTTAGCAAAAGCCCCAGCTCAATGCAGCTGAGAAGGCTGGAGGTTGTAGGAGCCGGGTTCCTGAGTAATGGTGCACAACCGATACATAAAGAGGATTGTGTTCCTGGTATCCACATCCCTGTTGCCTCTGGGAGGAGAAACTTTCTCCTTGACATGTAAGGGAAACACATGGAGCTGCTGTCATCCTGGAGGCAGGCGATTACCACATTGTTGTGTCGAGATAGATGGGTGTTTGACAGCTATGCTGGGGGACGGCCTGTTCACAATAGCGCTGAGCTCGGGGATTAGGATCTTGTTTCCTTTCCATGGTCGTGCTATTATATAAGCTCGTTTGCCCCCCCACCCTTATCTGCCTGGGATGTTTTACCATTGGGGTTGAAGTGCAGCAGCCAAGACCTTATTTTAGCAGTTGTGTCAGGCTGGGAGGAAGGGGTGGGGAGGGCCTGCATGTCCTGGGTGCGCTGCCCGGGGATGGTCGAGATGACGCTGGGCTGTCAGGACAGCGATGCCGGTGTTGGGGCATGCGGGGTCACTCCTGCTGTTGTTTGCCGGTGCCGTGGCTGGCTGTGGCCTCTTGGGGGACCTCGGGGCGTGTCGGACCGGGCAGTTTCAGCAGCAGCAGCAGCAGGTGAGCAGAGCCCGACCCTCTAGCTGGGATGCCGATTCCTCTGTCAGTCCTACCTTGCTGGCACAGACGGACACTGTCCTGAGAGGTTTCTTTAGTAAGCTACATGCTAAAGCTTCTGAATACCTAGAAGAGGGATTTTTGCCTTGATTTCAGCAACCCTTGGCTCACCCCCTTCTTTATTTTGCTCTCTGTGAGCTACATAAGACCCTTTAGAGGAGGAAACGGGCTCACAGTCTCCTTCCCCATCCCAGCCTGGGAACTGGGACCTTGGGACAGTACATGCATTTCCCAGTAGCAGGTCTGAAAACCTGCCTCCATTCTATTTGCTCCCCCTGGTCTGTAAGGGCTAAAATCAGTGAGGACTCTGAATTCCAGCTGCAGCCGGGGAAAATTCAGGAACTCCAGAAGCATTTTTAATGCATTTTCTCTACATCTTAGTCCCTATCGGTAATGGAGGTGATGGCACTTTCTTGTTCAGAGAGCAGACGCATCCAGAGACATCTGTGTTCCTCCTATTTTTGAAATGTAGTAATGGCAGTTATTAGGGCTTGTCAGAATTCCTCCCTCCTCTTTTTTTTTTTTTTTATATATACATTTGGTAGATGGCTCTGTTCTCACAATGGAGTTTTCTGCTGGAACATCGGCTTTCAGCCTGGTTCTTGTTTTGTAAAGAAAAAAATGTATTTCTATACTCTTCTGTTTGTGATGGTAACAACCTTCTGTTGAAAACAAAATTATTTTCATGAAAAGCAGACCTTGGCGAGGCTGCTCCACTCTGCCGTCTGGCTACCACGCTTCCATTTTAACCTTTGCCTCTCTGCCCCATCACATTTTTCTCTCTTTTGAAGAAATGCTCTTCCTCAGCCTCTTGATCCAGCTGTTCGGAAAGAGGACCAGTGGTTGAAAAGGTGGAACGACCACACTAAGCGGCAGTTATTTTCTTAATACATGTTTGGACACCTTGATTGTCGTATCTGGAGCTATTCTCTGCAGGTCTGAAGCTGTGACAGCTTAATAGTAAGATGTAAAAATGAGACAAAACAGCTCAATCATCCTTGGAAAGGGGGGAAAGGGTGAGACAGAGGTTTCTAAGTCAGATACGAAGATTTACTGGTCTTGGCTGATGGTCTTCTTTTCGAGATGCTGTGGTGGATTATAATGCCTTAAGAAATATCTAACCTCACTAAGTGAGCACGAAGGGGGGAATCCAGCTGGTTGCCAGATACTTGCTGCTGTTTTCAAATGACCTCTGCAAAGCTGGGTAAAACACAAGACTTGAACCACAGATGCTGTCTGGTTGTGTAGGTGCTAAGTTTTAAAAGATTCACTTAGATGATGATGATTATTATTATTTTATCTTTAAAGAGCAAGAGAACCACGATGGCATTAAAGGTTTGACTGTGGTGAGTCCCAAGCAAGTCTGGGAGGAGATGACCTTTGCTCGCAAATTCTTGCCATTTAAAACCAAAGTGGATAAAGAACATCATCTGTTATAATAAAACATCCTTCCTCCTTGTTTTCGTCTCTTCCCTTGTGCCCAGAGTCACTGCTAGTCTCTTTTTCTTTCCCAAGCAGCATCGTGCTGGTGCTGCTGCTTGGTGAGGCTGGCCATGCCTTGGGGGAAAAATGCTTTTTTGTTTGTTTCTTTTTTTGCGTTGCAGAACATCATGCTTTGTTTGAAGCCCAGGCTCTGTGGTGCTCTGGTACTGTGTGAGAACTTGAAAGCAAAATCAATTATCCTCGCTTGATCAGGGAGCTGGGGTGCATTTGAGTGAGAAAGTGAGACTGCCCCCTTGCTCGAGGTCCCTCCGAAGAGGCTTAGCGAAATGCAGGCAGCAAACGGGGAGGGGGAATCGATGAGGCTGCTTTGCAAAAATCTACTTCCAATAGACTGAGGGAGCGCGAGCAGCGTGAGGCTGGCAGTCTGTGCTTGGAAACACAGGGTCCCATCCTGGTGTCAGTTACTGACACCAGATCACAGGCAGCGCCGCTGGCAGCGCCGGGGAGCTGCTGAAAGGTCACTCTGGAGCAGGACCCGCTGGCTTTTTGGCACACACGTGCTGATTCCTCCCGTTCCTGAGCCACCCTTCTCTTCCAGCCACCTCCTCAGCACTATGTGCACTTAAAATAACAGGGATGTGATACGGCTGGCTCTGCTGCTGTGCTGGTCTCCACTATTGCCCAGCTCTTCCAGTTGAGGGGCTCCTGACCGCAGCTCCCGGCGTGTTGTAGGCAGGTCTGTCCCACAGCTGCCTTGGCCATGGTGTAAATATGTCCTGCTCCGTGTAGTTTTTCATCTGGGCAACTGTTTTGTTGTAACACAGTAGTGTCTGTGCTAGGAAGTTGGATCCTGTCCCTTTTGGACTGCTGTGCCTGAAGGAAGGCACTAGAATGGCCTTGTCTCCTTCCACCCTCGTCCCTTTTCTTCTTTATAATCTCATTTTATGAACCTTGGGGACAAACCTGAAAATCTCGTGTGACATCAAATGAGTCAAGTGGCCCAGAAGCCAGAAACTGGGGCTCATGGGGTGATGTTTTATAGCAAAGCCCTCTGCCTGTGAGTACGGAGGGGCCTGCTGGTGATACTTGCTCTGGAATTGGTGCTAGTTTTACCCATTGGGGCTAATGCTGCCGGTAGAATGAAGGGTGGCCCAGGCGTTTGGAAGTGATAAGTCCCGCTATGGCCAGTTTTGGCACACGGAATTGTGGATTTGAAAACCTCTCGGTGCTGAGTGCCGAGTGGTTTCTTGCAGATCAAAACTTAGGGAGAGCTCTTCTGCATGTGAAGCCTGAGCTTTGCTTAGTATGTCTACTGCTTTACAAGACAGGATCTCGCCACCTGAAAAAGCAACAGCCAAGCGTGTGAGTTGGTGCTGTTTGTATTGATGAATTTGGGAGCAGGTGCTAGCTGCTGGCAGGATTGAAAAGTGGCGGAACGGAGGAGATGCTTCTCCAGCTTTTGTTATCTTACATGATCTGGTTCTCCATCTTTTGTTATCTTATATGATCTGATTATCAAATAACTTTTAAAATGTTTATTTCTGCAGTTTAATAAATGAAACCTGAAAGGCATAGAAATGAGTGAGCATGTATGAAGATAATTATTAGTCAAGGCCAGATTCTGCAAACATTAGTGCTCTGGTATGGCGAGGTAGGTCAGTACCTCAGGGCAGCTATGTTCAAGTGGAAAGCTACGTACATAAACAAGTTAAAATTTATGTCAGGACTGAGTTCTGAATTTAGGTTTACCTATAAGGGGATTGATTTCTTTGGAGGGTGAGGTACACGAACCCTCACACAACTCCATAGGAGTTGGCGGTGGTCAGCACTGCTGAGCATTAGGTCCAGTGCAGGAACTAATCTGAGATTTCTGATTTGGAAGACTTTGACCAGCACATAATAAATAATGGCGCAGAGCGGCAAAGATATAAAAATACATTTGTCAAAACCTTGCAGGCTTTTAAGTGCTTTTCATTTAAAATGAAAAGGTCAGATTGAATGGGGTTGTTATCTGGGGACCTACATGAGCACATGCCAGTCATACAGCAGCAGACCCTTGTCAATTCGTGCTGATGACTGACTCGCTGAGAGCTTGCTGGAATTAAAAATTGTTGACTGGAACAGTTAAAACTACAGCTTTGCTTGTGACAGTCAGGCTGAGACATCTGTTGCTGCACGTGGAAAAGGGAATGAACTATCCCACTGTGAAGCTGCTTTATCCCAGTTTGTTGCTCATGCTTGGGCTGCTGCAAGCATAGCCATGTTGACTAAAAAGAAAAGTTGAATTCTCAACACTGGTAGGAATTGTAGTGCAAACTAGATTTTAAAAATAAATACAACTTTTGCCCAGTCAGAAAGGCATATGTCACTTATATATGTGACACACATGGCTGTTATATTAGCAATGTAATTAGCAATTATTGACATGATTTTAGTAGATAAGATTTTCTTTTAATGGGATCAGTGCCTCTCATTACTTCAGTTTCTAAGTGCCTGCTGTAATGTCATTCTAGAGATACCTACTCTTTTTTCCTGAAAACACTGACCATACTTGTCTGAAAGGTAGACTTCTTGCAGAGATTTTAAACTGTTTATTTCTGAAAAAAAATGAACGATTTGAGACAACTTGAAACGTACCAGAGGATTAATTTTTAAATTCAGCCATTCTAAATTACTGCTTTTAATTATGATTTAAATTGACAAGCAGGGCAATTTGCTTTACATACTATACCTTTTTTACAAGTTATTTCAGCTTTTTCTTAGGACAGGCTGATTCTTACTGTTGGTAGTACAGCATCTCAAGTCAGCGTGTGAACAGATTGTTTCTGATGATCATGTCTTTCTGGATCTTAGAGTTGGTAGATCTCAGCCTCTCACCTTATTTTGCGTTCACCTTGGGATTGCTTTCGTAACTTCTAAGAACTTTCTCAGCTTTTTATGAGCTTTTTTTTTGTATGAGCTATTTCTTTTTTTCATCTGTTTGGAAAGAAAAAACATGAAGAAAACTATCTTCTGTCAGATTTACACTTCAGATAGTTTTAGTTTCTGTAGTTTCTTCAGGGACGTTACTTAGTACTGTGACTATGATAGCCGTTTCCTACTGTATTTGCTTGTAGTGGTATTTGCTTAAAATTATTGTAAACATTATATTGCCTATTTAAATGCTTCAGGGTGCATTAATACAATTGTTTGTGATGTGCTGAACATAAAAATGAAGATGCATGTGTGCACATTTGCATGTGTACAGGCTTGGAAATCTCAGTGTAGCTGGTGATCCGAAGTTACAGGAATTGTACTGAATTATGGGTGTTGAGAGCTTGACCATATAAAGGTGTATTGCCAAAGAAACTTTCTGCAATTATCTCTGTCAGGTCTGTGATGAGAAGCAGGGATTTTTGGGGGGTGCAAGATTAAAGTCAGAATTAACCATGTACATTATCATCTGTTAACAGTGGTTCTGAATTAGAAAGGACCTGAGTTTGGTAAAGTCTTGCATATGTTTTCTTGGGGACTGCAGTGGAGAAAAGATTAGTGGCAACAATCTGGGTAGTTTCTTTAGCATTAACTCATTTGCTTTCCCCTCCCTGAGCCAAAGTGAGCATGAACATGCTCAAGAGGAGGCCAGTGAGGCACACAGCAAGGAAGGGGACAGATCCTTTTTTTGGGGCAGGCTGATCTCTTACTGCCCGCGTTAGCTCTGTACCCCTTGAAAGGAGATCAGAAGAGGGAGGGTTTGATCAATATTTTCCATTGTTTCCAAAGATCTGCAGTGCTTGCCTGCTTCCCCAGTAGAGTGAGCGTGGTTGAGCCTACAGGAATGGTAGTCACAAGGGACAGGAGACAGCTGGCGTAGAGAGTAAACTCAGCCAAACACAGCTCAGCCATATCTGTCAGAGACCTGTAACTGATGTAAGTTAAACTCTTGAGTTAAACCTGATCAAAGACAACCCTGAGCCAAGGTCTCTTGAGCGCTGGTTGGGTCCCAAGAATATTGCCTTACCCGGAGTTCCCAGAGGCGCTGTTGTGGGTTGAACTGAGACAACACTGGAACTAGAGGGGAATGTTTGTTGTCTTCAGCCTTTGCAGATAAGAACAAAGGGCATTTTGCCAGGAGCCTGTGGGAAGGACCTAAATTGTATATAACGCTACCTCATCTTAGAATGAAAAGTAAACATGCGCAACCATAATATTTGCTTGTACTTGTCTCCTCCTTGATAGATAGAGAGAAATTACTCATTGACTGAGTTCGCCAGCAATAAACCCCTGCAGTTACTCATCTTTGTCCTGAGCCTGTAGTGAGTGGGAGAGGCCAGTAATGGGCCACTGCAATCTCTGTTTGAATCTGCCCTTGTTGTACCCGAGGGTGCTGGGGACTCTTGATGCCTGCTCTGCGTAGACTTGGGGACAGCCCTATGGCCACCCCATGCCTGGGTGGTCTTTGTGAGGTGCTGAGCTGAGAAGGTGCAGCCTGGGTCAGGGTGGACCCCACCATGTGCTTGTTACTTTGGCAGAAGGGAGATCTACTGTCACTTGGGAGGGGTGGAAACCCTCTCCTCTTGCATTGCTGTGGTAGTATCAGGTCTGACATACAGTGACAAAGGTGTCCTGATGTGAGAAGGAGCTGTCATGCTCCATGCAAAAGATGGGTACCAAGACCTGAGAAGGGTGGCTTGTGTTGAGGTGGCTTCCTCTTGTGTTTTGCTTCTAGACCTTATGAACTAAAATACCTTCTTGAGAGCAGTGCTAGTAGGAAAAATGCAAACTTGAATTGATCATTTATATTGTTATAGCAAGCAAAGGTGATAACCCTCTGCTCAGAGGGTAATTTCTGTGTAACGATAGGATTGGTTCCCATGCTCAACAGAGATGCAGATGGATGCAGGTAGGGAGTGCCAGGAGACACACACACACACACAACGGTTGGGGTTGGAAGGGACCTCGGTAGCGATTAGCTGGTGGGCTCCACGGCCAAAGTGCTGCCATAGTTTTCCCTGGAGGTGGATTTTGAAGAATTGGAGTAGAAAGCACACAGAGCGGAGTTGGGCTGTGCAGGTCTTAAAAGCAGAAGCAAACAGCTTCAGCTTGGCATGGTGGGGACCTGGGTCCAAGTGACAAATTCTGAAGGGCAGTTGGGGCTTCGTAGCTGTGTGCTGAGTGAAGACGGAGCTGCTGGTGAGCAAGATAGGGCTGGCGGGGTAGGCAGGATGCGGAGGGGCCAGGGCGCAGGCCGCAGGGAGAGGCAGGAAGGAGTGCGCTGTTCCAGATGGCGCCTATCGGCCTGGGCCGCGGCGTCCATCTTGGGGTGCCACACGCGGACACGTCCCCCTGTCACAGGGGCTCAGGGGGCTGGGGCGGCCCTGTGTGACCACAAAGCTGTTAACTCTGCCTTCGTCCTCTGTAGAGGGAAAACCAGCCCTAGCTGTGTCACTTAGCTTTTTCTGCGTGGGTCCCCCTGAAGGAAAGGTAGAGGGAGGCTTTAAGAATATGTGGTGTTTGCAGCTGTGTTTCTGCAGGAATAAGTGAGAAAATCCCTGAAAGGGAATTTAACAGAGCAGCTCCATAAAAGGGCTGTGTAGAGGCAGAGGATTTAGGAACAGAATGGTAGTATAGGTCTGCTCGTGGCAATTGCAAACTCCATGAGCTTCCAACCTGGATTAAATGATGCCTCCTAAATCTCACTGTACTTCTGCTCACAGACTAACCATTTACCTTGTTCTATCATACATCTCCTTTTACCTCCCTCTCCTTAAGTGCGTGAAAAATAGTAGTCCGATAGCTATGGCTTGAAGGGTTCTAACTTGCCAGTTGAGTTGTAGCCGAAAGCCTGGGTTTCTCAGCCTGTGCCACTCACAAGCTCAAATTTAAAGTATGGGAAAATGTGAGTTGAGTGTGCAACACCTTACCATAGCTTAGCGACTGCATGGTAACTTGGTCATTTTCAGTCCTACATCCGTATCTTTAAAAATTGCCCTGTTTTGTCGTATTTCTAATGTGTTGTCTTAAAACTCACACTGCACAGTGGCCTGGTTTGAGGTTGTGATGCTTGCTTTTATGGGGTGCAGAAAGCACTTGCTGGATTGTTAAGCAGTCCAGAAAAATGGAAGCTTCTGTTTAAGAAAGCAGGAGAAGAAAATGCTCCTTTTCCCAGAAGCTGTGTGGGTTAAACTGCAAGTTTTGCAGAAGAGTTGTTGGGAGGCCCACCCGGCATGCATCACATGGAAAACTCTCTCTCTTCACAGGGCTGGGAAAGAAATCCAAAGTCGTGACTCAGGAGGAGCCTGAGGAAGACGGAAGCCCTGCTTATCTCCAAAAGCCGCCTCATCGAGTTCTTCCCACCGGGCAAAGCTGTGTAGTGCGAGAACTGGTACGTATGCGCGTCTTGCGGATGTGAGGGCAGCTTTCTCTGAAGAACTGGTGGCTTTTCTGAGAGCAATGCTTTGTGCCTCTCTGTAAATACATGATATTGACTCCTGAGTGTGGAGAGAGGTTGGGATCATTGGGAAATACGGGACAGAGAGCGATTCCCTTTGGTGCTTGTACTCGGAGGCCTTGGTGGCGAAGGGCTGAGCACCTGTGAGGAGTTGTGAGTGTTCAGAAGTCGTGACTGACTCTGAGGTGTTAGTTATGCTCTCTTGAGTGATGTATGGTGCGATACCATACGTGTCTAGGTGATGTGGGAAGGGTATTCACAAATGTATGTATAAGTGCATATATATAGATACACACTGTACAAGTCTAGGCATACGGAAACCACGATGCACAATGCATTTATAGTATATACTATATGAAGTATATGAGCTTGGGGGTGTATATACCAAATGTCTGTGTATTCTATATATGGAGATAAAAGAATGCATATGCATTCATGCTGCTTTTTTTTTTTTTTTTCCCCTCTTCCTTTCTCTCTCTCTTCTGTGTCTTTGTGGAGTTGTTGCAGAGCTACCAGATCCAACCTCCTGGGGAGCCTTTCTGGCCAAGGTTTTGCAAGCCAACACCTGCTTTGACTGCCTGACTTGTTCTCTATATTTCTTCCTTTGCATTCAGTCTTTGCCTGCAAAGTGGAACTGTCACAAACATTTGTGTTAACTTTTGGGCATAGAGGACTTCAGCTTGCAAGTCCTAAATCTGTTCTTGCGCATGCCGGGGAGGGTGGATATGCATGTGTATTTGTGCATATGAACATCTCTAGTCCTCACTCTGCGTTATGGCTGTTTTCCATGGTCTGCCTGCCTGGGGAGCTGTAGCAATCTTTGCGTTATGTACATCATGCAGTTGTGCTTTCTGCCTCTTTGAGACATTTTTATGAATCAAATATACAGAGCAGTTCTGCTTATGTAATGTCAGCTTATGTAATGTAATTTAAAAGAAATTACTCATGCCTGACCCAGTGGCCAAATGATAATGATCCACACTTCTGTGCAAGAGACTTGGGTTGGATTTTATTGCCTGTTCTCCAAGCTTTTATTTTCCGGGGTTAGAAGTGGAGTGACTTGCAGCACTGTGTAAGTGGGAGTTGTTGGTTAGGGTGTAGTTGGATGCTGATTTCTTCTTCCCTTGGGTTTGTCTCCTCTGTGCAGTTTGGGCTGAAAGATGCTCTAAAGCAGAAGCAGCAAACCCTGGCTCATGCATTCAGAAGCTGGGACAGCAGTGACACTATGGCAGCCCTGTCCTCAGAAGGGAGGATGCCCTGGGGTGAATGGGAGGAAGGCAAAGAGCCAGTCCAGACAGGCACCTTAGGTGCCCCTGTTTAAAACAAGGAGGGTAGAAGGGCAGAGGCTGTAATGCCATGCGAGCTGGGAAGCCAAAGGGAGGCTGTAACGCTGTCTTCAGGAACATAATGCTGGGGAAACAGCCACGTGGTGGGTTTCCAGTCAGCAGGGGGTCTCGAGAGGACACACGCACTTGCTCCTGACTGCAGGGGGTCCCTGTGGGCTGAGGGTGCCCCATCTCTGTGGGCTTTCCCTGAAGGCTGAAGTTGGAGCTTGCTGCCAGCCGGGCGGGTACAATTTGCACTTATTGAAGAGTGGCTCTAGGCTGCCTGCCAGTAGCTGGGAGCTGGCTTGCCCTGATGTGCTCCAGGCCCAAGCTCCCAGCCCCTCCAACAACTTTGTTTCTGGCACAGGAGTCCCTCTAAGGTCGCAAAGCTGTTAGTCCCAGTTTTCAACCCCAGGAGCCATAAAACGTATCCTGCCCGACCCCTGTGTAAGTAAGAGGTGGTGTTAGCAGCCAGCATTCCCCTGGGTGTTCATTTCCCTGTCCCCACCGTGCGTGCCACTCTGCAGCCTGCATTCCTCTCTGGTTTGGTAAGCCATTTGCCTCTCGAGCTGACACAGCTAATATTTCCCCTGCTGGCAGGGCAGGCACATTAGTGGCATTTAACTATTAAGGAGATCCTTAGTCTGTTAAAGCTCCAGCAGCCGAGGTCAGGAAGGGCTGGTGCGCTCCTGGCACCAGCTTTCAACTGTTCTAGTCTCTTCTCCAGCACTTCTTGTCTCTTGCTTGTCTTGCGCTATCCTCAACTTCATCTTGCTGTTGAAACTTGTGTTCTTCATACAGGCAATGCCCTGGGAGATATATATATATGTTTTTCTGTAAGGGGTTGAGAAGTTTGTTCACAGTCTGCAAAACCTTTGTAGGTACTTACGTACGTGACCTTTGTCACTATCGTTTTTGAGCAGCTTCTACCATGGTGACTACAATGCTTTGAACATCTCTGTGTCTGACTGTGCAACATGTTCCTGAAGGCCAGGCTGTTGGCTGGGATATGTGGCTCTTGGGGAGGCTATACTGAGTTTTTAGAAAAATAATCAATTCTGCTCACCCAGAATGATTCTATCCCATCCTGCATTTTGGGAAAATGTTGCCCTGTTGTACCTCTCGCTGTCATTTGAATTGTTGATTGTTTATGGAAGCTGACTGAAGTGTAATGGACATGTGCCTGTATTGCCCACTAATTGCTCTGTATTGGCCAGCTGCTGAGGTAGCATTACTATAAGGAGAGCCTGAGTCTGGTTTATTTATTTATTTATTTTGCAGTGGTAATAATGGATCATTATATGAATGTGTATTCTAAAAGGCAGAAAGCTTTGTGTTTGTTGTTTTCCTGAGGCAAAGACTCACATGTTTTCTCTCACCTGTGGTAACAGTGGCAGAACTCACGCTGTTGTGGATCCCTGACCTCTGTCCAGTAACGGGAGGCAATGATATGGCCTCAGTTGCTGCAGGGTTTCAGCTCTTCCCCAAGTCGGTGATTCAGTATCAGTAAAAGCCAGATGTATTGTAATGTCGCTTTTTTACAGTTTATTTTGGCCATACATGGGCAGAGTCAGCTTTGGAATTCCTTTCCTATAAATTCAATAGCATCTTGTGGGTGGTGGTGGGGAATTGCTCTGGTAGTATCAACTCGGCAGTCTGTTCCCATTGGAAACGTCCTGATTTGCACATTCCTCAAGTGCTGCGTGCTCGGTATGGCTAATGCTGCAGCTCCGAGGAGGACCTCTTCCCTCCTGGGCAGAAGGGTTTCACCCTGCTCCCCTGCCAGGGAGGCAGCAGCGGTGCCTGCCCCTCTCGCCCTGTGGACGGGCTGTTGCAGCCGAGGGGGACGCGCGGTGACGGGAGAGGAGCGCCGTGCTGGTACCCCCGAGCGTTGCTGTGGGTCGATGGCTGCGTGCAGGCCGGCCCTGGCTGCCTGCGGCCCTGCCAACGTAACTGTTCTGCCTCCCAGATTTGCTTCATGGGGTGAGCGTCGAAGTTCAACCTGTTAAAGCAGAGGAGAGTCTCTGTGCTCTCCGCTCCCTTCAGCTGCAGGGTCTCCCATGGTGAGTGCAGGCAGGCAGCCTCCTGGGGCAGTGCCTGACCTTTTTTAAAGTGTTTAAAGTTGCACGTGCAGCCCGGGTGCAGTCATGGGTGCTAAGGTAGGGAAACCTTTTGGTTTCAGGCTGGAAAAATGGTTCTGGCTAAAGTAGTATCGAGGGATGCTGCTTTGCTGCTTTTCTGGGGCTGCTGGGAGATGTCAGCTTGTCCAAAGAGCACATTCCTTTGCTCAGATCCATGTTTTCCTCATGTGAAGCAAAATCAGATACACTTTTTTTTCCCTTTTCTTTCTGCAAAGCACCAGATGAGCCAGGCTAGGGGAGCTCTTCTCTGCCCCAAGGGCCAGCTGGAGTTGGATGTGGCAAGTCAGACCCCGTGGCCATAGGCAGTCTGGCTCGTGCTGACATACCCCGTTTGCCAGACGGGTTGGATCCCTTTCTCCAAGGTCTGATCGCTGAGCCCTGCCTCTTGTGCTGCTGAGCTAGCATCACTATAAACAGAGCCCGAAGCTGCCTACTTGCCTTCAAATAACGCTCTGAAAAACACTTCTGGTCGGCTTTCTGCGGGTGAGTCAAGCGAGGGATGGAGCAGCCCGGGCGAGGGCTCTGCCGGCGCTCACCCGTCGTGCGCCCGGGAGGGGACGGGACGCGCTCTGCGTGTCACGGGTCAGGCCAGGAGCTGCTCGAGCGCAGGCCGGGACAGCAGCGGTACCGGGCGCCCGGGGCTCCGGCTGCGCGAAGGTCGGTGCGGATAACGCGTGTGGCGCCTGGAATTCAGTCTTGAGGGGGGCAAGTCATCCGAGTGCCAAAGCCAGGGAGAGAAGGGTGATTTTTTTTGACATCCTTTGGAGTTTTGATCTCCATATTTGGAAATGTTTACCCATTGCTCTGATCTATTGCAAGGGAGGGGAGGTGACTCAGGGTCTGGTGGAAGCAGGACGTGAATTCCTGTAGTAAGGTTTTTTTTTCCTTTTTTTTTTTTTTTCTCTCTCTCTCCTCTTCTTGTTTTGGAAGCTTGTTGTGGTCAGCTTTCAGTTCTCTCTTGCTCCTGGACCTTGTTCCAAATTTGATCTGTTCGGGAGAGAAGCGTATCAGTGAAGGAGCTTGCCTGGATGCTGGTAAGTGCATCGTTGCTGCTTTAGCAAGTGGCTTGGGATTTTTTTTGTTTTGTTTAGTCAGATGGATTGCATCAAAGTGTGTGCATGGCTGCTGGTAGGGGCAGGCATGTGGATCTCTGCTCACCCGTCAATGAAAGGGACCCAATGAAAATTTCTGTAGCAGGGAAAAATAGCTTGGTGGTTTAGTCTCAACGGCAAAATGTTCTTCCCCACGTTGTTTCTTCAGGCCTAGGTATAAGGATAATTTTAGCCAGCTTCCATTCAGTCATGCTCTTCCCTCTAGTTTCACTGGTGAGTTCAGCAAGGAAATAAAGCACCGCATTAATGAATTAACTGAGTATGTATGTATATTCTGTCAGCAAGTAAAATATTGCTTAAATATGATTTCTGTCTTAAAAGGAAGAGTTGTGTGTTAAAAAGCCCATATACTATGAATCCCAAATGTTAATATTTAACCCTGTTTCATGAGGGAACTGAAGACACTTAGCTGCTTTAACTGAATGGAGGTTCAGTGCATGTTTTTTTCCTGTTATTCTTTATTTTTCCTTAGTTTGAGTTTTCTAATCTGTCTGATACTGCAGCTGTCTGATTCTCCTTTCCCCCCCTTCCTTTCTTTTTCCTGAAAGGAAACTGCAGCTCATCCAGAAAGTCAGGATAGGGGGTGGGGGTGACCATTTTGCTTCCTGTTTTATTCATGGCAGCTAAAACCATACCCAGGAACCCGGAGCGGAGATCCACCACCCCGCATTCCTCCTGTCATTTGGAGCATGTAACGCGTGGAGAGTGCTTTTAGCGCCGGCTCCGGGCCGTGCGGCAGCCCCGTGCCTCCAACGGGAAGCAGGGCGCTCCATCCTGCCGCTTGGGAAGGGGTGCGGATGAGGAGCAGCTCCGCGACGCGTGCGGCGTCCTCGCTAGCTGATGTTTTTAGGCTGCTTCGGACCTGTTGCTATCACACGTTCCCTACCTTAAATTTAGAGTTTTGTTGAAGAGTTGGACCTTTGGTTTTCCGTTGTCCTTCTACGTGAGGTTAATATTCGTTTTGGCTTCCTGAGAGAGCTGGATTTGCATCAGGTTTTGAGGCAAGAAATGAACTCTTTCTGGTCAGCAAAAGGTGCCTCAGTTTATGCAAGGATGGGACACAAGCTGGGAAGCACTGAGCCCCCAGCAACAGAGCTGGCAGTGCTGGGACTGCTGGAGCACATTCCCACAGGCAGGACATATTCGGAGTTTGCAGAATTTACTTCATTTTAATCCATGCAGTAGCAACAGGCCGCTGCAGTGCTCGGAGGCCTCGACGAGCCCCCAGCTACCGCCACGCTGCGCTTGGTGTCGGCACCAGGGGCATGAGGAGCCGTGTCCGCAAGGGGCATGGGGCGCGTTGCCCGTGTACACGCGTGGCCCTTGCGCAGCCGGCCCCTCCGTGGGGCAGCCCGTGCTGCGGGTGAGCGTCGCCGCGGGGTGAGCATGTGCGTGCGCCTGAGGGCCTGGCCCAGCCTGTCCTGTTGCTTGTAGCTGAGCTTGGCGTTTTGGGGGAAACCTGGCTGTTTTTGTGTGTCAGAAATGACAAAGCTCTCCTCCTCTCGCAGTTCCCCCCTTTCCCGCACTGCATGTGGGGAGATGTGACAAGTGGGGCCGAGGCCTCATGGAAAAACAGGGCTGGGGCTGGCTGCCATTACACCCGCGCGAGGACCCCGGGGCCGTTCCCTCCTGCCTGTTGCTCTGTCTCGTCGCCCCGAGGACGTGGCCAGAGTGAAGGTGACTGAAAACCAAGCGGACCACCAAGGCTGAGCTCGATTCCCGCCTTGCGAGTGACCAGCCTCGTCCCAGCTGGTGGGCACCGTGTGGTGCGGCGGGGAGCCCCGGCTCTGCCTCCTGAGGAGACGCCCGCGGCCAACATCACGGGCTTCGCATTGGGTGCCCTGGTGTTTCTCCAGGGAGCTGGACTGACCTGTGATTGCTGATGCTAACCAGAACCTGCAGCAGATGCCAAAGAAAGGATTTTCTCCTGCTCCAGGCGTGGAGCCATTAAGGGATGAACTGTAAATTAGGACTAAAGATTTTCCTCCTGCAGCGCGGCATCCGTAAGTGGTGCAGCCCACGCAGCCCTGGTGGTGTACGAGGGATGGGTTCACAGCCCGCCCTTCGTCCCCATGCAGGAGCCAGGCCGCGTGGTCACTGCCCGGCTCGTGGGGCCCGTGCTGAGTCTTGGCAACGTCCCCGTGTATTCCAGGTGCCGCAAGGGGATTCAGCACGTGCCGAGGGGCAGGCACACGCGCCCCGCAGCAGGGGAGCTGCTCTAGGTGGCACGTGGATAGCACGTTTCAAAGGGCAAGGGGTGAAGGAGAGGCAGGATTACAGGCCTGGATGATCCTCTGTATCTGATGCTTTGTGTTTCCCTTAGGCAAAGGTTTCGGAGCCCTTAGACACTAAATCATGTCTGCAGGCTGGGAAATGCTGCCTTATCCTTGATGTGCCGATGTTGAAACTGAGGCGCCGTGTGGGCTACGTGGGCTGTTACGGCCATGTGGCAAATCTGGGAGGACGCAAATCTTCTGATGCCATGTGACTGCTGCATGTTCAGCTGCTGCATACTCCTGTATGCAGATATTTTGCCATTTTAGGATGAAAAGTACTGTTAAGCATGCTTTTCTTACTCAAATAACATCATACGTTTTTGAGTGTGGAGTAGTTCTGCATGAGCTGCTTAAAGGTAAACCAAGTCCTGGTGAGTGTTTCATAAAATGTCATACGCTAGCAACGTGTGCCCATGATCGTTACATATATTGTATACATATGTATATATGTATACATACATATACATAACATATTGTTACTTCGGGAATTCCCAGATAGAGCTTTACCTGACACTGCGGCTGCTCCTCTTTAGTGCCAGAGCAGAGTGCAGCCTTTTAAGAAATGTCTGCTGTTATTAGCTTTATGATGCACATTCTTTTGTAACAGCTGTTGCAAGCAGCAGGAGACCTTACTCTTGGCCTAATTCTTTCTAATGTCAGTCAACTTTGGGGGAAATTTGCTCCTGTGATCTAAATATTTGCATTTGGGATGAGATCTCTCAAATGAGAAAAACTTTTTTGCCTCTAGTGAGCACGTCAGTTCAAGGACTAGTAAGCCTGGGAGAAGTAAACGTTGCTCTTGATTTGTTCCTGCTGTCTGTCTTCTAACAGTTAGCTGAGTGCAAGGCTTCTCAGTTGTTTATTGCCTGAAATGTGGGGTGTCTGTTTTAAAGAAGCATCAGGATTAAAAAGCCTTGTTGCCTGTGGTCAGAGGGAAAGGATTTCTTGTGACGTACTATCTTGCACCCCTACCATGAAAACAACACAGCGATGAGTTCTAGTAATGCTCTCTCTTTTGGCAGCTACTCTCCTCCTACATACTTGTTTTTTAGGTAAATCTCTCTCCAACTTTTTAAGCCATTCCCCGTTTCCCCATGGAAAGTCATTATTATCTCTTGAAATTAAGGAAAAGACCGGAGAAAGGAATAAATGAATGTTAAGAAGTAGAAAACAATCAATTAAATAGTACATAGCATGTAATTTTTCTTGGAAACTTACCATGAAGCTGAGGAGCATTTTAACACCTAGTAATTTAAATTGTGTTTGAATACTGTTAATGGGTTGTTTGCATGGGAATTTCAGTCATTTCACAGCAGGTTGTTTTCTTTAGTACCCCTTCATTCAAAAAAAAAAAAAAAACCACCCTCAAAAAACCTCAAAACAAGGGATATCCCATAAACAACTGGTCCAACTCTTGCCAGTAAAGGGTGATTCTATGAAATTTTGCAAGGTCCTGTTTCATTTGGGAACCATTTACTACTTTAGGCTGAGCCCTTACAGTGTGAAATCCATGGGAATTCAGCACTCTTTAGCTAAAGAAGTTTGTAGGACTTGTCATTCGCAAAAGGTGGGAAAATAACATTATCCCTACTGCACCCACAAACACCGAGGAAGCTCCTGGTTTGAGTGACTCCTGCAGTGTTGCAGGGGGAGCTCGTAGCCGTGCTCTGAACAGGCACCTCTTGATTGGAGTCCTGACATGTAGCCACGGTGTGAATGTGGAGGGGCCTAAGGAGCGACTTGCTCGCAGGCATCCAGTGGGCCAGGGCAGAGCCGGGAATGCAGCCCAGGTCTCGGTCTTTATCAGCTGGAACAAATCATAACAATGTTTTGGGATCAGATCCTGAGTCACTTGTTCATAAAAGAAACAACGGAGAGGTGCTGATCATCTGTAGCTCTGGGATATTTATACTTCAGTTCTCTACATTGCTTTCCCCATCAAAATGCTCTCCTCCTTACTCCTGACTGTGCCTGGCTGCTGCTGGTTTCCCTGGGAGCTGCTGTATAGGAAGGCAAATGGAAGTTTCTCGCTGCCTGTTGCTGAATGAACATCGTCTTTTCAGAGCAGGGTTTTTGTAAATCCGTGGGCATACTTGAACATATGGAGGGGGGTTCCAGTATAAAAACAAATCTGGCCTCCTGTTTCTGGATGTGTAGGTTGCTTTCTTAGAAGATGGAACCTTTGAAATCTGTCTTTGCAAACATGGCTGTTAAATTCTATTTCTAGAGAAGTGAGGCAGCTGCGTGCACTTAAAAAAGCTATATAAAAGCCATATTTTCCCCAAATGGCCTTTTTAGTTTTACCTACCAGTAGGATTGGCCAGCAGGAGTTTGGTGGAAGCGCAGTCACTGCTGCCCGTTTATGCGCAGGGCCCTGGGCGATGTAAAAACTGGGCAGCTCTCCAGGGGCAGCGTTAGGCACAAGCTCTTCAATCTCCCTAGTGAAAGCTGCTACACAGAACAGTACCTTCAAAGTGAAGGGGGGATGTGCTTGTTGGTTCGATTGTTTTTACATGATCTCCTTTTGTTTTCTAGGTAATTGCTTTGTCTTCTGGAGCTGACAGGGGTTTTGTTTTTAATTTCAGTTTCATCTTTCTTATTGCTGACTGACTTGCCTACAATGACCATCTCTTTTTAACCATAGCGGTTTGCAGGCTGGTTTTAATGTATATTAAAGTTATGTGCTTAAATACAATCTTCTTTGCTATATTCTAGAGATAGCTACTGAATTCAAACGAAACCAAATAGCAAAAATGTCAACCCTTCCTAAAGGTTTGGATGAGAGTTCCCTTAGTATAATAGTATAATCATTTATGCTTGTTGACATACGTGCTGTCCGGAGGGCTCTGTTAGTTATTAGCTAGTTGCAGTGCAGAGGTATGTGTGTGAGAAAGCTGTATCAGATAATTTCATAGAGCCTGTAAAACTATAAGGACAGAGAAGGCCATGGCTGTTGCAAGCTCAGAATGAGCGTTGGAAGATATTTTTCAAAAAGGGCATTGGAAATTGGCATTTTTAAATGACTGAGTTGTTGGACTGTGTGAAGACAAGGGACTGGTTTGTAAAGTGAGGCAGGAGATGAAGGCTGGGCAGCGGAGGAATGCAGAGGGCCGGAGAGCAGGACACTTCAGACAACTCAGGTTCTCCTAAGATAAGGAACCTGGTGATAAAATGAACCCTATGAACTGTTTAGTTAATATTGCCTTTTGGTTGCCTCTTTTTGCTCTGTGCGTTGTGGCTAATTTTTTTGTAACCCTCCATTTTAATGCACACCCAATAGCCTACTTCTCTCCAGCTTCCTTCCAAAGGCAGAGGCACCTGGTGATGGAAGTCAGTGACAGAGAGGCACCTAAATGTTGGAAGTCAGCGTAGTTTTTTGAAAGATGCTCTCCTGAAAAACACTTGTGTGTGTCTGCTAGTCCAGAATCCTGTTGAATAGAAATGAGGCATGAGGAGGGGGATGAAATAAGCCCAGAAAGTTATTTTTGACCATGCTCTCCTATTGCTAACGCACATGGTGCTCCTACAAGCTTCTGTGTGTCTCATGGTTTGAGGTTTTGGGTTAGCAGTGCTGGTAAAAGCCCTTTGTTTGCTCACCTCCCTTTCTCAACTATTTATGAACTATGCTGATAAATTTAAGTAACAGCCTTGCAGCTGAGAGATAAGAGATAAGGAAGAAAAAGTCTTATGTGTCGATTAGTGTGCTGCAGATCGAAGGCAAATACCAAGTGAGCTCTGTGGAGGGAGCCCACACTGAGCCACCTTGGAATGCTGAGTTTGCTTATTTATCATTTACCTGGCCCTGTAAATGTGTATTGCCCTTTACAGGTAGGGAAGAAGACAGTCCTTGTCCTAAAGAGTCTGCAATCCAAGACAAACAAAATATGCACTTGAGGGCCAGGCAGGGGAGAGCAGAGGGTGGTTGCTGGAGAGGGAGATAAAGGAGATTCCTAGAAAAAAAAGTACTTCCGAGGTAGAGTTATGGGTGATGGAAAGAGGGGTGTTTCAAGATGTGAGAGGACTGGATAGATGAAGGTGGATAAATAGGAATGGAAGGAGGTGAGAAGATCTGAAAGGAAAGAAAAGAAGGTTGAAGGGGAGTCTAGAAAGTGAGAAAGAAGTAGGTGGAAGAAAGCAGCGAGGCAGCAGTGGGAGGGCATGCTGTAGGATGCTGTAGATGAGAGTTGAGATGACCTTAACGTGTCTCGATTGTGTGTTAAAAGCTGTGCTGTAACTCAGCTACTGGGATTAGTCATTTGCCAGCATACAACATACCAGTTTCTTCTCTGAATGGAGAGTGTTGGGTCTGGATGAATTCCAGGCTAGAAGATCCCTTGTGCTTCTGGTGAGGGGCTGTGTGTTTATGCTGTGCATATGTATTCCTGTACGTGCACCGTTGTGAAAACCTTAATAGGAAAGTGCCTAAGTAAATTACCACCTCCTGCTTGATGCCATAAAAGTTACTCCTACAGGCAGGCAACAAATTAGACTCTGCTTTTAGGTAGCAAGGCTATACCTAGGGCCTTTTGTTTATAAGAGCGTTGTCCTGGAGGGATAGAGATGCCTAATGGATTTATGGTACGAGTGGCTCTTGGAGCAACACAGGGCTGCTCTCCAGTGCCACTTGAGGGGATATGGGTGGGATCAATGTTTTTGTTGCATTGCAATCCTTGCAGCTAGGTCTAAATGTACATTAAATTCCACAGAAGTGAGCTGGGAAGAACTCACTGGTCATCTGGCTTATACATGTACTGCCTTTAGTTCCCTAAAAAGGCCTTAAGACTTTTACAGCTTCCTTAGAGGTTTTGTTCCAGTCTCAAGGACTTAAGGAGTCAAGAAAGGATTTACTGTCATCCAATGTATTTTTCATTCCCTGGTTTCTTCTCTCCTCTTTTAGAAATAGTTGCTTTTGATTTTTGTTATGTATCTGTTTGGACCAGAAACTCCCCTGCGTTCAGGAGTAGCAGAACTTCCTTCACCTTCCCCTTCCCTGCTGGATTCTCTCTTCGCTTTTTTTTTTTCTTTCCTTTTTTTTTTTTTTTTGGTGTGTGTAAGCCTTATGTCTGATCCACAACTGACCTTTGGGTCTCTTTCTGCTGATGACACTTTCCAGACCTTCCTTCAGGTTCCTAATTTCCTCCCCATCCTGTTCTAGTTTCTCCCTAGTTTCCCATTAGTTAGTGACAACTTTTATAGCCTGTAGAGGGTAGTGAAGCATGACTGGCATCTCCTTTGGAGCTCAGTCCATCTACTGTCATGGCAGGCTGTTACAGCAGGAGAAAAAATGGAGCTGAGAACATCTGAAATTGCCCATTATCTCGGCACATTTCTTGCAGTCCATAATTTGGGGGTGGGGAAGTGAGGGGAAGAGGAGACGAGTCATTCTAAAAATGAGTCATTCCACAATAGATCGATACAAAATGTTCCATTACATTTTCATTGCTGAAAATGACTGCCCTCTCCCACCCCACTTCTGCGAGGTGCTGCAGAAGCTGCTCGGTCATGGTGTTTTCTCTTGGTGCATGTAGGTTGGCAGTGTGGCCAGCCTAGCAAAAGGGTATCTGAGTTCTAGCCCAAGCCTTGCTTTCTGTGTGGGTTGGGGTTGAGTGTGGTGGAGACAGTCTTCTCCAGAGAGGTTGGTTTCAGTGGTGTGTCTGAAGTTTCTTGCCATCTGCATTGATGGGGTGGGGAAGGTGATGTGGGGTTTTCTCTTGTTTGCAGGTCTTTACCAAGTCCTCCGGTTTCAAAGTAAGTTTGTCTTTAGGGCAGTGGTGTTGCTTGCCTTTGACTGACCAAGGCATGAGGGCCTGAAGGACTTGCCCAGATCTCTATATACATACTTACAAGTCTGTGTACATACACGGCAAAGTCAAGAATCAATGTGAGTTTCCTGAGTCCCTTTGTTCTATTCTTCTTCCTCATATCTTCCTCATATCTCATATCTTAAGTGGCATTTCTATTGACAGTGGTACTGTGGCAACGAGCAAGTAGTTGTGATTGTGCCCTGTGTTCAAGCTGACACCGGTGTTCCCAGCAGTGTCCTGTTCCTATCAGGGTGATGACCACTGTGCCCCCTTGCCTGACATGGCAAGTGCTGCCTGCCTGCAGGTGGGATGACAAATAACAGGGGTTTGGCCTCAGCTGCCTGCTCAGAAGGCTGTAAGGGATTTAGGGTAGTAGCACATCTTCTACCAACCACAAGCAAGGCCTTGATCTGCTGTTAAGCCTGTAATGCTGTGCAAGAAACCAAACCTGCTGCTGACAGGTAGGTTTTGCAGGGACATATTTAACTTCTAAGGGAGATGGTCAGGTTCATGGGCTTGCGCTTCTGATAATGTTATCTTTTAGTACAAAAGGCAACAGCAAAGCCTTCCATTTCATCTTAGACTACGAGGAGCTCGCATAAGAAGCTGGACTACTCAGTGTTTTGCAGTGTAGAAAGCTGTTATGACGTTCAGCAACCCCTCCATAAGCCATCCAGGTGGCTGCTGCTCCATCTCTAGGCTGGTGAAGCAGAAACCGAATGATCCAGAGCACACACCGATCTGTGTACCAAGCAAATAAAGTTCAGAGAGAAAAAGGGAAAAGCCTCAAAGTGGCTTTGGGTGCTTTCAAGTGGTAAAAACTAGAAATTCCTGAGCCTATGTAATTAATGTCTGTTTAAACAGAAACTCATTTCATAGCTAAAAAATCAGGTCTTACAGAAGAGTTTTCCTGGAGCATCTGTTTTTGCCACAAGCACCTGCCTGGCTGAGGGTGCTGGCGCCCTGTCGGAGGAGGTGCTGAGGATGGTGGGGTTTTTTGCCTACATCTTGGAGAAGGAAAGTGCAGAACAGGAGACACCAAGGGTCTTCTGGCTACGATCTGCACATAGGATCTTGCTGGTGACATGGATGTTATACCAGCAACCTGCTGCGTACATGACACTGGGTATAGTTAATTGGATTAAAAAAAAAAAGAAAGGAAAAAGAAGGAAGGTGTTTCAGAGCATTGTGCTAAATGGGCACAGCAGGGAGCCTGGGTTAGCACAGCCTCCCTGAGCTTAAAACAGGCCCGCGGTGATTGCTGATGTCTGGTAGATAGCCCTAGTAGAGCAAGGATTCATCCAGCAGTGACCCTCTGTGTGTGCTGCAACATAAGGTACACTTTTTAAATTCATTTTCTTTTCAAAATATATCCTTTAAATGTTATCAGGGTGATCTCAGTAGAGTCACCACATAGTTGTTTGCCATGCCAACTTGCGAAGTTGGAGACTTTCTTTTTGCAGTAAATTTTCTTTTTCTTTTTTCCTTTTTTTTTTTCTTTCCCCAGCGGACTTAGCTATGAGAAATGATCTGCAGGCCTGTTTCTGTGTGGTTAGACTATGCTTCAACGTGGTGACGCATAGGGCTGGATCCATAGCAGGTATAAATGGCATTGCACTGTGCCTTGGAGTCTGCTTTGTCAAGGCTGTTCTTCACTGAATGTAAAGTAACTGTTTTGAACTCCTTGCAGTATATAAGGCTTTGAAAGCTTGACACGGACATGATGTACCTCCCCGAGATGAAGCTGCTCTATCTCTTGGAGCAGCTCTTTTGTTGCTCCTGAGTGTTGGAATTAATGTGCAGCAAACTCTGAAATGTTTGAACAAGCTGAGCTTTCCTCATAATATCCCTGTTCCCCAGACAAACATACGGAGATGTTCAGCCCTCCCCCTCCTCTTTCTCCCCCAACCTTGAGACCGTCCTGCTGCTGTGGATTGCTTGTCTCATGCATGAGTGTATTGCATTTGTCCCCTGAGAACACACGAGTCGGTGCTTATTTGTCTCCAAGTCATTGTGCCTGCAGTCTCGAATAATACCCACATTAAGCAGGTGGAACTGATACAATCACTTCCAGACAGCAACTGGGTCAGATCCTTTCTCAGTGTTTCCTCACAGAGGAGAAAATAAAGCACACATGAAAGCAAAACACGAGTTTTCCCCTTTGTCTCCCCTCCCCAGCCCCCCTCATCATGGTTTCCTCAACAACAGAAAGCAAAGTCTTGGCCAATCGGTTTCGCGGAAAGGTGTGAATTTCTTAAAGTCAACATTTCCGTGTGTAACAAAGCTTAAAAAAAAAAAAAAAAAGCATGTGGTCTGGCATGCAGCCAGGCAAGGAGTGATCTCTGGGGTTATTATTAGATAGAAAACTGTACCAAGGGCTTAAACATCAACCTGGTTCTGAAGGCTGTGGCACTCTGAAATGTTGATGCACATTTGATGCTTATGAGAAAATGTGCTATCAAAAAGTCAGGTCATTTTTTCATTTTTTTTTTTCCCCTTGCAATAATTCTGGTGCTAGTAGAGTGCCTTGGAAGAAAATACACAATATCCACAGGTAGCCGTTGCTAGTTTTGTAGTTGTAAATCCATTTCTGTTGTTACGGCTAACTCTCTGTTCCCACTTCTAATAGGAACCATAACTAGAGTTTGTATATGTTGGAGTGAGCACATCCTAAGTGAATTGGACTGCCCTTAAAGGCCACCTTGTTAAGGATAGATCTTAAGAAGGGGTTAGAAGCGGGAAGATTTTGCGGCTCATAGATTCAGGCTCAGAAGGTTTGTGTGCAGAGAGATGCTCGGAAATGTGGGGAAACAAGACTAGTTTCAGTGCAGTGTAGCAGGCTGGGAGCAGTACTGGGAGGTGCAGGAAGAGACAGGCAGATTTGGTAGGAAGGTCAGGCTTCTGAAAGTGCTCAAAAATGGAGACACAGGACTTGACACACTTGAAGAGCAGGAGCCAATGGAGAGACGCGGGGCAAGGTGACATGGCTAATGTTGGAGACTGGGAAGTTTCTTGTCAAGTGCTCTGAGATCAGAGAAGGAATGTCTGTTTGTAATGCTGCTAGATACACATATCTGTCTATGTTCTCATCTATATATGGTATGTGCACGGCTATATTTAAATGCTTTGGTGGCTGGTATTTTGGCTGATATGCTCACAGTTTTGTGCCACACTGAGAGATTTAAAAACATCTCCCTGTTCCAGGAACATCTATACCGTGACAGATGTCATCCAGAGTGGGGAGTGGCTTCTGAAAAGAGAGTACAACATTATTACTATGAGCCTTAGAAGTCTATTAGATTATTTATTGCTTCACTGCCACCATAAGACATGTGAGGTGCGTTTCTGCCTGTCAGAATTTTTTCACACATTCAATCAGGCAGCATCTGTCCCTCCTCTCTGCAAGTCACTAACTTTCATTCTCAATGAACCTTCTTTCCTACTGGAAACGAGGGAAAATAACGGCTTCAGGAGTACATGGAGTTAATGAACAAGGAGCTCATTAACCTAGAGTTGTGCCTCTGAGGCTTGCCTAGAATTAGGGTCATTCTTGGCTGGGCTGCCTGGCTAACGCATGGTCACATCACACTTGATGCTAGTTGCTTGAGTTCAAGGTGAGTCCATAGATGTGGTGTTAGGCACTGTGGAAAGCCAGTATGAGTCACACTCTCGTTTGCACTAGGCAAAGAATAGCACTTGCTTAGGACTCTGTTCCAGGGAGCAGCTCTCAGGTGTGCTGTCCCTTGGTTCCTTGTGCGAGCAGCTGGCTCTGCTGCCTTGTCTCCAGGATCTCCTGTTTCCATGTGGCCTTGGAGCACTGGAAGCCTGTGTGGCTGCTGCGAAGCACTGGCAGGGCTATGCCCGACTGGTGGTGATGGAAGCGTTCAGGGACTGTAAGGGCCACCAAGATATCTGTAAGGGCTAGAAAACACTTAGTTTTGTTTTGTTTTTGGGACTTCTGTTGTGCAGAGTTCCTGGCCCATAAAGACGAAAAAGGAGGTAGAGAAAAAAGGTAACAGAGATGTGAGAAGACATACCTAGTCCTTGACCGGGGTCTCTTGTTTCAGATTACCCTGCAAGGTATTGGTGCAAAGAGCACTGTTAACATCCTCCTGTATGTGCTGAAGATGGGATGCTTGTCCTGTAACCAAAAGCATGGGAGACAAAACGTTCCCTTCTGTGTTAACTAGAGAGGATGGAGGCTTTGGATGGGGATCCAGGGAATTTGTAATACCCTTAATCTCCCACATTCACTGGTGGGGGGGAAAAAGATGAATGCAGCAGGGCAGGTGTGGAAAATGGGATTAGAAGCAGTCAGCTCTTGTTATGAAAATACAGCAGATGATAGGAAGAGTCTGGGGTTACTCCTTGCCTCCTCACTGGGGCAGGGGGACGGTGTTCCCTCTCCAGTTTGCCTTGCTAGCTGTGTTGGCACTACTGGCCAGATGTGTTTCTCTGCCAGCTCTTTGCAGAACTGCCGCTTTATTGAGGAAGGATTTGGAAAGGCTGGGGATGAATCTGGAGCTGCTGCTCTAGTCAATCGCCTTTTCCACTGCACTGCTTCTAGGTCTGGCGTTAAATGGCTAAAAGCTTTCTGCTTCTCGTTCAAGGAAAACCCAAGAACACGTATCTGTTGTGGAGATGCAGGCAAACCTTGGGTCTGGTCTGAGCAACTCCACCAGAGTGGGGCCTTTAGGGAAGGACCTAGCATTTTGTTCAGTCCATCCTTAAGGTCAGAAGCAGGGGGAGGTTCATCGGTGCATTTTCTGTAGTTCCCCCTTGGCCGCTGTGACTGTAGAAAGGCCAGACGTGGGAAGAAGGGCTGTGAAGCAGAATCTTCCCCCATGTTGTTCGGAGCTCAGCAAGGCTGGAGCGAGCTGCCCTCGCGCAGCGCCCTTCCCGCTTCCGAGCGCGGCCTAGGGAGAGACCAGGCGGCCGCGGGGCGGCCCTGCGTGGCACTGACAACAGGGGCAAAAACAAGTACATAGAAAGCTTCGGTAGTGTGGGTGTCACTGCAAGGAGCGGGGGGTGGAAAAATAGCTCTGCCTGAGCGTCACAGGGTGTCAGGAAGCAGCCAAGCGTCGGCCGTGAAAGCCGAGCCGCGCGCGGGAGCGGGCGGGCGCGCGGGGCCGCCGCACATTCTGTACCCGCCGCGCTCTTGCCTTTCACGTTCAGGCCTTGGCTGAGCAGGTGCTGCATTATCTCGATACCTGCTGAGTCTCTCCCTTGCTCTTCTAGTTCGTTCTGTGTTTTTTTTTTCTTTCTCTTTCCCCCAGCCCTGTGCTTGTAACTGAGGTGCACTTGTTTATCCATTGGGGCTCTACAGCCCATAAACAGGATGTCTCGCTGTTTCCTTTCAGCCCAGCAGCGCTAAACCGCGCTGAGTGCAGATAACGCTTCAGCAGCCGTCCTCGAGGTTGAACCAGCCTCGTGTCGCTCACAGGCGCTCGCGCCGAGACCGTACGCGCACAAATATGAGTGTTTATTCAGCATATGCCCGTGTGGATGTAGCACGAGTGGGCCATCGTGAACAAATCCATGTTGCTGAGCGTGTTTTAGGCAGGGCATCTGTAACAAGATGCTATTTAAACTGGATCCTTAATTTACATTTTGTAAAAACAAGGTATTGTTTAAAGCTCTAAACTTGTGAAACCTTAGACTACATTTTGTTTTGGTTGAACATGAGTTTCTAAAGATTGTCTTCCTATACCTGAGCGTGGTGGCAATGAGATCCAGAAAGTGAAATGCAACTAGAGAGAGAGGGAGTCCATTGGATAGCACTCGCAACACTGGGCAAAATTTTGGAGAAAGGAAAAAGAAGAAAAAGTTAAATACTAACACAGTAGTTCAAGAATACATTTCTCCTTGAGAAGGCCTCTTTAGGCTATGTTTCAGTCTGTATGAAACCAAGATGGATAAAGGTCATTTTCTTGAAGTACTTCTTGATTTGGGATATCGAGATCACAAATAAGAGTAACAAGCAAAATGGAGTTTTAATTTAACTTGTTTAGTGTTTTCATTTTAATGTTCAAGATGTTCAGTGCTGTTTATTACTTGTGATCGTGTTGTAAGCTCTGCAGTATATGATGCCTGTTACAGACCCTGCTGCCTTAAATCTGTAATCACATTTAAAATCTAATCTTTCATTTAAAATAAACTTAAGTTTTTAACTCTCATGCTTGTGTAGAAAGCTTTGAAAAATAAGACTCTCAAAGAGTGCCAGTGAGGAGGATGGGCTATAAACATTCTCATTTTTATTGCAGGTCTAATCAACTTTGGGCCTGGACTGATGATTTTTGAATGCCTGAGGTTGGAAAGTACGTCTCTAGTAAAGAAATAAATCTGACTAATTTTTATTGGGTCAGTGTGCCCCTAGTTCAAGGGAATTGTTAGTGAGAGCTTATGTTTTTGTGAAGGTTTTGAGCTTCCACCCACTACTTTAATTGGGTTTTCGGATCAACACAGTGTCTCGTATACAGAGACATATACTGGATTTGTTACTGAGCTGTAGTTTAGAATAGCTGCTGAGGAACAAGTTGTTCTGCCATACCTCCTCGTATGCATACAACTCCATTCCAAAGTGAACATGCCTTTTTTTGACTTAGTTCAAGCTATTTTAAATGGTGAAATAAGTTAAAATGGGGAGGAAGGAAATATCTTCTTCTGAAGTAAGATGGTCAGCACTGGGCGTCTTTGCTGTGACCTTTTGCGTTTTTACGTTGCTACCTGAGCGTGCAAATCCTAAGCCACGTGGTTGGCCCATGACAACGTGGAATTTTTGCAATTCGTTTTATGCTAACATGGGAGTTCTTGGGAGATCAGATGTTTTCTATAAAAAGCTGGGTGATGCTGGTCCTGGTAGAGGGGCCAGCGTGCTTGCCGCGCGTGCCCGGGTTGGCGCGCGGCCCTTCTGGAGGAGCAGCCTGGTTGAGTGACGAGGTGCATTTGCGCTCGGTTGTGCAAGAGGTTGACAGAAACGCGTTGCGTGATGAAGCTGATTTTCACCCGCCATAAAGATGCCATTTAAATAAAGATGTGCCCCTGATCCCAGAAGCATTTATCCATCACAAGGGCTGGCAGCGCTGGGTAACACTTAAGCTGCTCCCCTTGGCTCATGGAAATCAGAGTGGATTTCAGCGAGCTCTGGGGCAGCGTTGCCTTTCTGGCTGGTGACACTGCGAGTGGCCATGGGCTGGAGGGAAGTCCTTGTAGAGCTGGTGGAAGGAGGAGATGCAGAGGCGGTTGGTGCTGGGCAGCTCACATAGGTCTGCAAAATGGCCTGACCCTGCTGGGCTGCCTGTGGGTGTGGAAATATTTTCTTTTTTCTTTTTTAGGTTTTTGTTGCCCCAGCTGTGCTGTATCCCCCTCTGATTCAGTGTGGTATTAACTCCCACCTGCCATTACTTCTCTGATAACCTGTTTGTACTCCCCTTGTCTCACATTTCCCAGAGAAAGCAGAGGTGAATGGCATGAAATCCTTAATTAGGCTAAGTAACCTCCTCATGTGCTTGTGGGGTTTGAGGCAGAGGGATTGCCTGGATCAGCAGCAAAGCTGCTTCTTTGCCTTATGTGATGGCTCTGGTGGAAATTTGCTGCTGGCCACCTCTCCAGGAGCAGTAAAGCACCTCTGTACGTTGTGTGGTGCAGGTTTTTCCTGCATGCAGGTTTTTTCTTCCTCCTTTTTTTCTGAGAAGGACAAAGCAGGACCAAAGGGGAAAGGTAAGCAAGGTAAAGCTGAATTTCCTTTGTGTCCCATGCCTGTGGTGAAGCTGCTGTTGCTGGTGGTGCTGTGCTCTCTCCTCTGCTGCTTGTTCCCACCTCAAGTCCCTGCAATGCAAGTTGCTGGCAGGGAGCATTGCTGGAGAGCCAGTGGCTTTCCCTGATGTAATCAGGGGAATCCTTTACTCCTTGCCCCAGTGTTTTTCCTTTCCTTAGAAAACAATCATTGGAATGTAAGTGACAGCAGGTCCTTGCTTTTGAGTCCTGACCCTTGGTCAGGAAGGCAGGGTGCTGGTTAAACAGTAACCAGCGTGCAGAGGTGTGCAGGCTCCGTGCTCAGCGGCAGTTTCTGCTCCACGCCTGTCCCCGAAGGGTGCACAGCCAAGAAGCCGCGGTGTGTGGACAGCCAGCGCGCAGGCATTGCCGTGAGGGTAGTAAAACAGGCTAGGTTTGACACCTAAACTTCAAGTTTGAGTTCATTTTATGTAATTACTGACCAGAATCCAAAGTTTATAGACTCTGGGTGGATTATATGGAGCAAATGTCTTGGCTAGGTCCTGACCTGCTTTTGGGGAAAGTGGGAAGGGGTGTGTGGAAGGAAGATGTAGGTTATTGGACCCAGCAGTCTTTGGGCACGTCATTGCACCTCAAGACCTGAACACTAACATGTTCAGAATGTTGAATCCTTCAGTTTGAAGAACAAGGCTTTACAGCCTCTGCAGCAAATATTTCTAGAAAGGCTTCTATTCAATATGAATGGCCTCTAGTCTATACACTGATGCTTGCTGTGGTCCAGTCCCACCTTTCCAGTGTGCAAGCTGCAGTGTGAAAAGTGTTATTGTGGCACCTGCAATGAGGCTGGCAGGTGGAGCAGAGCTTGTAGAGGGTCCAGGTCCTGTTTTAAATGGTGCTGTGGGAACCACCTCTCACGGGGGGAGGAGGCTGAAGCTTCCAGCCCTGGAAGTTAGCATCAGGATGTGTACAGGCTTATGGAGCAGCAGAGAGGCTGACGGGTGTAACAATTTCTTAAACTGCTCCAACTAGGCCTATCAGAACTTCTCCTTTCATATTCTAAATGTATCTTCCATTACACAGTCCTGAACTAAATCACAAGGAAAAGCTTTGAGGTGGGGATTTGGGAGAACCTGCCTTGGTTTTCTTGAGGTTGCTCTGAAAACCTCAGCTGCAGTGCGGGAGCGTATGGAGCAAACCCCGAGGTTGCAATCAGGGGAGCATTACCATCCAGCTCATCAGGAGGAGACGACTGCGCTTGGTGGGGAGCGCGCGAAAGGTTGATCTGTGCTGCGGGGAGAAAGCAACATCTTAGAGAGTCCTTGGATCAGGTGAGCTTCCGAAGTGAGGGTGATGGAGCAAGTATCATGTCCACGCGGGACAGGGACTGGTGTTAAAGCATCCCACTTGGCCTCTCCCTGCCAGAAGAAGTGACAACTGATATAAGGTGTTTCCCTTCCCTGTTCTCCCTATGGCCAATCTGAAAACCCGTCAGTTTATTGAAATGGTCTCCATAGATAAAGCCCTCCATGCTCCTGGGTCAAAGATTGTATGTGTCTTTCTCTCATGATATAGGGAACTTCTGTCCCTCTCTTGTGTACCTTGACAAATCTGATGTGCTCTGATGTCTGCGTGCAGCAAATCTGCTGCTGACGGGAGGTCGTAACTGTTCTTGGCGAGCTGACCTTCATGGGACAGTGGAGGATGCTCACTTCAGGCAAGCAGCACGTGTGATGATCTCCAGAGGCAACCTGCTGCAAGTGATGAGAGTCTGACGGAGCTGATCTCTGTGAAGGGAAAAATTTGTATTGGGGCCAACACATCCGAGAATAACGTGAGTGGAACGTAGCGTCCTGGGTGGACATCTCCTGCTGCTGCTGTTGGATGTGTGGGCATGTGGAGCTAAAAATGATAACTTTAGTCACTGTTTCACCTTGGCAGCTGAAAATTGCCTCCAGCTGATGTCAGACTTTTGCTGCAGCTCAGATGAGTTGAGGAGGTGTTGCTGCATGATACTTTAAGTGCTTTGACCTTCGTTTGGTTTGTGGCAGCTTCTGCTCACAACCTGGTGGACCTTAGCAAGTTACAAACCTGGTCCTCAGCCTTGTACTCCTGATTACTGTGTGTTAACCTGGAACAGCTTTAGGGGATGTTCATTCCTAATGTTTGAGCTGTGCTAGACTTCATGGCTTTATTAAGAGGAAGAATGTTGTATAAAATGTGAAGAAGCTTGGTAAAAGACATATGAGAACAGCTATTTCAAACGCACTGTGCGATGATGATTGAAAAGTGACGGAAAAGAGAGAACATATATGCCAAACATTTGAGTGGATTTTTTTGGCAATATTTCTACACTTTGTTGAAAGAAGTCTATTTGAAAAGTGTTGCTGCTGCATAAGAGAACATAGTCAGTGTTGCACTGAGCTAAAGGAAAAAGAGATGAAGAGATTTTTTTTTTTTTTGACTTTATTTTTCCTTTAAAATGTTTACAAGAGAATGGGAAAACTCCCCTGGTTTGAAAATGCTGCTCTATTAACAAACAAACAAACCTGGAAGTAACAAGCAGTTCTGATGCTGTGTGGTGGGTGAGGTCCTAGGACCTGCACGGAACCGCTTGGGAGCTGCGTGCTGGGTTGGCGGCAGGAAGGAGCGCAGGGTAGTGACGTGTGTGCGCTGGACGTGGCACACTCGGGGATTCTGGTGTGGAAACAAGGCAGTGCCAATGATTCCTCTTTCTAAAGAGGATAAGCAGTACATGAGAGGGTGAAAAAATGGTTAAAGGAGAAAAAAAAAGAACAAAAAGAACATGAATATATGAGCAAGGGACTTATTCTGAGCTTGGGAAGAGGGTGTTGCAAATGCTGAGGTATTTCAAACCTTTCAAAATTCTTCTGCCGGTCACTGATTGAAAAGAGGCTGCTGTTGTGCATGATGGAAAACCGGAACTAAGGGGAAAATAGGAAGTATTTTCTGTGTGGGAGGAAAAATTAGAAAGAAACAGGAAAAAAAATCATGTCCTGTTTTCAGCAAAAGATCACTCGCTTCCTCCTATAAAACCCCACAGAGTTTTCCAAAATCGGAACTTTTCATGTTTCTAGTTCCTCTTTCCTTCAAGGAAAACAGTGTAACATGAAACTCCCTTCCTTCAAAAGCAAGGAAATGTTGACTAAAACTTTTGCCCAGATACTGTTATTTGGAGTGAGAGAGAAGCCAGTTTTTCAAGAGGAGTAAATCGGTAGGATAGTCCTGCTCAGATACTCCGTGTTGCTCCATGTCACTGTGTAGGTTTGCGGGAAAGTGTTTTCCCTCCTCCTCCTCCTCAGCTGTGTAACCCTGTCATTCTGGTGAGCTGATAGTCCCCAGGCTCATAAAATCTAGCACTTCCCGGTGCTCCGTGATGCCTCCTGATTCAAGGTGTCTCCTCCACGCCTCCCTCCTTGGTTTCCTCATTGCTTGCAGTTTGCGGAGGTGCTGCTAAGATGCTGGGTGTGGGCTACGAGTTCCTGAGAAAGCCTATACAAAGTAAAATCCACCAGTAAATAATTAACGTGGAGTAATGCTGAACTCCCCTTTCCCTTTTGGTGGAGCCAAGTGCTGACAGTGAATATTTCCCTTTCAGCTGGCCCGGCCTTTTGCAAAGAGCAGATGTTGATCATTTTCTCTGCCTCCATTTCTCTTTTTCCTTTTCTCTCTTTTCACCTGCTCTTTGTGAGAATAAATAATGCACAAACTGCAAACGACAGGTAGAATTCCAGGCGAGGAGCTGACCTATAAATCTTTGTTGATCTGGTTACATCCCTGCTTGGTGGAGAAAAGGGCTTCCTACTGAAAGTGGGTAAGAGGAGTTGCTCTGGTTCACTCTGGTGTAAGGATGGAATCAGTCTGTGCAGGAAGCTGTGCTGGGTTGGGGTCTGGTTTGATCAAACTCCCACAGAGAGGGAGCAGCATCTAAACCTCCCTGGCTGACGTGCCTAGTACGTGCCAGCCTTGCCTACCTGCTTCCTCCCCACCACACCTGGGCAGGGTGTGTGTTACGGAGAAAAACGGCACTCAGAAAATAAAAACACAAAAACATGCACACACAAAAACCCTAAAACCAACCAACCAAAAACCCTCCTGTAACCAAACAGTGGCCATTTTAGAATAAAGTGTGTTCACAAGAGTTGGATGCTAAGGTGGAAAGGTAGGGAGCTGTATTCTGTAGAGGGAAGACCCCCATGGTTTCACTGTGAATGAAAATGATCCTTAAGGTACTGTAGGAACAGCCCCTTATGATCCTTAAGGTACTTACTACAGTAACAGTACCTTAAGCAGGGAAGGAAGGCAAGCAGGCTGATGGAGACCGCTGCGCTGAGGTTGTCCGAGGCAGCACAGCCTTCCCAGTGCTTGGGATAGTGGGTGTGAAGTACTGTGAACACAGGTACTCTCTGTCCCAGTAAGAATGGGATTATCCCCTTTTTTGTGCTATTTGCCTTAAGATCTTGGTGAAATAGCAAGTAGTCCTCCTTTGTGCATGTTATCTGTGCGCTGAATTCTTGCTGCGTGCAACTGTGCCAGCCTCGTTTGCTCCCTAGGGACCTGGGAGGCTGCCAGCCTCCAACAGCTGGTTCAGATGTTGCCTTAAGGTGCCAGTGATCTGGCCTTTATTTATTTATTTATTTTTGTTTTTAAGGTATGTTATGAACTGGAGAAAGCCCTTTGCTTGTGCTCTGGTTTGAGGCCTGCCATCGGACAAGTGTATGCAGGTGGGAGGGAAAGCATCCAGGACTTGGGTCCTTCCCGGGAATGCACAAATGCTCTCCAGTCAATACCTTCCAAAGCCCCGTGGCCTGTGTTGCTGGTTCTTGGGTGCCAATCCACTCATCCTTGTGAGGATCCATTTGGCTCTGTTTTGTTCTGGATACCATTTTGTCGATGAACTCTTCTTTATCTGGCTTCCTGCTTGGTTTTCCTCAGCAGTCTGCTGGAGAAGGCCACGTTCTTCTAGGCCGCAGCACAGATCAGAGATGGGAATCTACATTTATCCATTTGTCTGTCCCCACTTAACTGTTTTGTTCTTTTCCTCTTCCACTGATTATTTCTTGGATAGTTCCCTGCTCTCTCCTGCTGTTGCTCGCTTTCCCCTCCTCCCCCTTTCAGCATTTGCACGGAGCTGTTTCTGGGGCAGAGGGGAGCTCCAGGTCTGTGTTAATTGAGCAGCACCTGCAGGCTCAGCTGGCGACAGCTCCTCTGGCTGGGAGCAGGGGGAAGCGGAGCGTGGAGCGGGATGGGAGCGGGAAGGGGGACAAGCGGCTGCGACGCCTCCTGGCTGCACCGCGGGGCTGCGTTGGATCCCCCCGAGGTGGGATGCGGGGAGGAAACGTTTGCAATCCTGGGCATCCGCAGCGATGCTCTTCAGAGTCCTCCTCTGCTACTGCCAAATCCTTTTGTTGATCCATATTTAATGTGTCATTTCCTTTTTTTGGGGGGGAGAGCTCTGGGCTCTGCCGTTCTGGGCTGTCATCTTAGGAATCCCCTAAAACAGCCATCCTTGTTTGAGAAGCGGAGAAGGATTTTATAGAATAAGTTAGGTTATGGAGTCAGGAAATCCAGAGTTTCCATTTTCAGCCTCTGATTTTTGGGCCTGCTCAGTGCTTCTCAGCAGGACAGTGACTGGTGTGTTTTGGTGGTGTACAAGCGGCGCTGGGTAAGTTCCAAAGGCCGGGGTTTAGGGTTAGTACCAAAAGAAATAGTCACAAGTAAGTGGGCGCTGTAGAAATCTCCCAGGCCTTGTGGAAAACTGGCCTGACCTCATTTATGAGATGTACTAGGGCAGCGAGGGCTGTGGAAAGACCTACTATGCATGAGACCAAGAGGGAGAAAAAAAGAAGAGAGAAATACCCAGTATGTGTGGAAAGAAGAAAAGGAGAAGAAAAGTCTAGAGCTTCTGTGCGTTTTTATTTTGCTTGTTCATGCTTCTTGGAGGACAAATGGAGGAGTGCCAGAATTCAAGCCAGCATCACCCTGATGAAAGCCACCCTCAGACCTACCAGGGCAGGTCCCCAACAGGGTTAGTTTTAGTGGGGAGGGCTCTGGCTGTGGGACAGGCACTGCTTTTTGCTCTCTGACTAATTGAACCAGTTCGTAAAGCAAAGTACCCAAAGCATGGCCAGGCTGATTAAGTGTTTCCCCTACTGAGTGATATTTGTTGTGATGTAAAGCTGGAATGGTTCCTAGAAAGCATTAAAATACAAATAATATTAAGCAGAACCGAGGGAGAACAGCCAGTCACTGAGAAATGAGAAGCGCGTTACGGTGAGAACGGGTTGGGAGGAATGAGGCTGGAGGAACGAGGCCGCCTGGTTTCTGCTGCTTAATCCCCTGAGAGCTTCAGCGAGGTCTGGAGCAGCAGGACAGGGCCCGGGGAGCTGCTGCGGCCTCGGGCACTTCCTCGCCGGGGTGGGAGCTGCGCTCGCGGTGCCAGCGAAGGCCGCTCCTGTCCCAGCACCCCGTGATCGTGGGCTGGACACTCGGCCTCTCTGACTCAACGTATCCATCTGTCAGCTGGGACTGATCCATCCCACCCACGCCAGCGAGGCTGAAGAGAACATTTCTTTGTGAGGCGTCGCAGGACCCCGGGAGGTGTCGTGCTAATCGAATGCAAAGCGCCGTCGCTCGTGAATGCAGCCACTGTTAATTTTGTTGAGGTATTTACCTGGCTGGTAACGTCTCCCTCCCTCCAATGTGAAACGTGCTTGTAAACTCACACGGGTGCTTGTAAGGCCAAAGGGACAGCCAGCCCTTTTAATCTATGCTGTCATGGAATAAATAACCTCCTGGGATAAATCCCTGCAAGCTTGTCCTAATCTCACCTCATCCTCATCTGTGTTCACACGCGCAAATGCGTGCTGTCAGCAGTGTGTAATGTGCTTCCCTCTCCGCAGCTTAATCGAGTAAATCCTGCAAAACCAAGGCTTCGGAGAAGGAAATTTCATCACCTTGGTGGTCCCATGCATGCGATTCAGGCTACTAAAGTACTTAAAAGGAAAGTGCTGGCTTCAAAGAAAGGAAAAAGATGCGTATTTTTCTGTCTAATTTTTGCACTGTAATTTGGGGGAACCTTGTTTTTCAGTTTTGCTTCGTGTTAGATGTGTACAGTCATTTTAGTGTTTCAGAGCAGTCAGTTTCTCCAGTGGCTTGTGCAAGTCTTTCCCAAAGCGACCAGGAGAAAGAGAAACTACTGAAAACCACATTTGTTTATAGACTGAAAGTGTAGGTAGGGGACTTGGGCACAAACATAGCTCCTGACACTACCTGTATTTTTCTAATGACTAACTCTGTTGATGCTCTATGGAACTTGATGACACAAGGAGTTTTTCTAGATAAGTATTGCAATGGAGAGTGACGCGTAGATTTGCTGAAAGGAGTGCTGTGAGGGCAAGTTGGCAGAGGTCCTGCGTCAGAGTGGATGCAGCGGGGATGTCCACAAAAATTGTCATGTTTTGTCCTCATGGGCTTATTCCTGCCCGTAGTTCAGTGTTAACGTGAGCCCTGTGGGTACCTGTGGCTCTGCCTGCCTCCTGCTCACCCAGGGCCGTCTGCTCTGCAGCGGGCTGGGAGGAAGATGATGTGTTCCAGCACGGAGGGTGTGGGAGGAAGGCAGGCTTGCCGCTGGCAACCCCTGTGTGTTTCCATAATAGGATTCAAACAAATGATACAGGCAGTAAATCTTTCTATTTCCTTTCATTTCTGCGTGGTGCTCGGTTTTGTTTTGTGGAAGGCACGTCGTGGTGCTGCCCGTCCCTGGGCAGTTTGCAGTGATGGGTCTCCTCGGCCACAGCAGTGATTCCCCGCAGTCGTTACGTGGCACGCACACCTGGACGGCTCGGTCTGCTTCTTCAGGGACTGTGGCAAACAAATGAATGAAGGAAATAAATTGTTGCTGTCTAATGCTTCAGCAAAGCTTGTTCTTGAAAAATGTGCATCCTTCCCCCTTGCGCCATGACAATCTCTGATATACCCCGTTCAATGAGTATTATAACCTTTGGAGAGAAACGAAATGGCAGCGAAATTGTTTGACCTAGTTACAGGAAATCTTAGCAGGCATATTTGTAAGTAAAGGTACTCCGCTCAGGCAGAGTGAATCAGAGCTCTTGCTGGTCCCTAATTGTTCCTGTAATTTGTCTCAGCAGCAGCAGTGTCTGCAGCGGTGTATTTTGCAAGGGAAGGAAGGCATTTAACCTTCAGCTGGAACAAGGGCTGCCGTCCCTGTGTGTCCCGTCCAACAGCAGCCTTGCGTGGAGACCCTCAGTTTCAATATTCTACCTGCAGGGGCTCTGTGCAGAGAGGAATTCCAGGCACAGAGAAGTTGCAGGTACAGTAGGAACGTGTGTTTTGATGGCCTGGTCCTTTCCTGCTATCTAGCAAAGGGCTTGGTCTTAAAACCAAGTCGATTCTTGGTGTTAGTTTAATAGGCACAGAATTCAGGTCAGAGACTGCTCGAGGAGCTGCAATCCTGGGCTCAGTTAAGGGTTGCAAAGCTGAGCTACGTGAAGATGCTCCCTGCCTGCTTAACCAAAAGCAGCAGCATGAGCTGGGAAGAGGGTCTGAGCGTGAGGATTCAAAGGGCTGTAGGACCCAGATACCTATTTACTAAAAGGGCGACTCCAAATTCCTCTCTGTACGCTGGCAGCAAAGTTTAGGTGGGTATCTGCAGAGATTTCTCATCATAATATTTTCACTGGGCAGCATCCAAGAGAGAGGGATGCCAAGAGGTTGAGCAAGTAAACACCAAGTCATCCAGCACTGCTAAACAGCACTTGAGGCAGAATTGGGTTTTGTTCTATTTGGGGAAACCCCTGCTCAGGCTCACATGCAGCCTTCGAGCTGGTAGAATGCAGAGTGTAAAGACAGCACTTTAAATCTTGCTCTGAAAAGTTTATTCTTCCACACTCGTTTCAGCTTTGAAGAGCTTGTTGGTTCCTTATGCGGGTGCTTTGGGGGAGATGGTTTAGCACGGAGAAGGGCCAGTGCTTGGAAGGGATAGTGTGCCTCTTTGGGCAAGCAAAATAGGCAAAGGGAGCGGAGAGGAGGGATGGATGGATGTGGCACCAGACAGACTAGTGCGGGTCGTGCAGGACCTGGGGACGCTGGAGCCCTCTAACCCAGAGGGGTTTGGACTCGACTCTGGGCTAGCAAAATAATCATCAGTGTCAACATCTGGCCTATCATTTTTTTCCATCAGAAATTCAGCTCTTTGCAGGGTTTTATTATCTTGGCTATTTCAGATCACACTGAGAAACAGCATGCCCTGCACAGGCACTCAGCGTGGATGCTCTAGTTGTTTGCAAAGCTGACATATATAATAATAATTTATTGTGTTGCACTGAGAATGGGCAAAATGGGAAAACCAAGCCCCCACGTAGTAGGAGTTCTTTTCTATCAGGCAAACTGTAGGAACAACGTGCTTGCAATTAACTTTAATAGCAAGAAAGTTGCTGTTGAGGGAAGCGCTTGGGCAAAGGGGCTTTTTTGGCTCAAGCTCTTTAAAACATCAGAGCTCCTTGACAAGGGGGCTGGTTCAGGTGTTTCTGGTTGTTGCTGTAGGTTTTCAGCACACATTCCTGGGCAGCAGCAGCCATGGCTGGTGGGGCTAACGTATACTTTCTGCCAGGTTTTACATCTTTCCTTACTTGTGGCTGCAGCTCTGCTTTGTTACCTGCTTGAGCCTGGCGTGCGCTGGCTCCTGTGACGGGAACGTGTGGCTTGGGTGGCTGTGTGTGTGGCACAGGCCAGCTAAATACAGCCCTTTCCAAGGGCCTTCATACAGCGCTGAGCTGGGACCTCTTTCCTCTGTGGTGCTGCAACCTAGGGAATCCCGGATGCTTTGGGATTGGTGAGGAGCATCTCAGGATGCAGCTGCTGCATGTGCAAATGGCCAGGAGCAAGAGCTGCTGGGGTCTTAACGAGCCTCCTTCTGTGGTGGCCGTTCAATGTTGTTCTCTTGGGCTGCAGAAGATTCTGGATGTCTGAGGGACCTGAAAACATGTGGGAATTTAGCAGTCCCAGACGTGCAGTGGAGGAGGAACACCCTCTGGGAACTCGGAGGGAATCCGCTTCTCCTTGTGGGCAGTTATTATCTTGGTGAAGAGACCTTTTAGCTTCCCATATTGGCCTTTGCATCCCTTACTGAGTCTAAAACCTAGAGTTTTTCCTTCATAAAGTCACTGTCCCAAACAAGGTGTTTCCAAATCTGAGGGTGGTTATTGGAGATCAGGGCGAAGATTTTGGTCCCTACCTAGGCACAGATTTAGGGCAGACTGATTTCCAGTGAAGCCAAGGAGCCAGAGCTTTTTCTGAGGGCATGAACTGGGAAGGAGAAGGCTCCTGCAGCGTGCCTGCACAACAGGATTGGGCTTAAGAGAGTATTTAAGAGATCTAAGAGTGATCAGGAAAGTGCCTAAGTATGTGCTTAAGTTCCACAGAAGTCAAAGCAACTTAAGCACATATTAATCATGTACTTAAGTGATATACTCAGTTTTTTATGCGTCTGAGAATATACTTTATATTACCTTGTGTTGGGATTCACAGCACTGGTCTGGAGCTCCTACCCAGAACAGGTCATGGTTTATTTATTTATTTATTTATTTTCTAAAGATGACCTGTTTCGGCCTTAACACTTTGCAAGTTATTGGAAAAGATGATGTGAAAAGTTGAAGTGCTCTGAGCAACCCAGTCCTTTTGAAATGACTAAGGGAATTTGTATCATTCATTTCAAAAGGGCCCAGCATAGCAAGAACAATGCAGTAAGGAGGCTATTTCACTGAAGGATCCTGTTGGAGTTAAATGTATCTGGTGTGATCAGAATGACAGGCTGTTTGAAATGGGTGTAGTGTAATGTGCTGCTATAGATTACTTTCCTTTAATGCCATTTTTTCCTTCCTGCAGTCTTTTTGCAATGAATGAGTTGCTTGCAGCATGTATTTGAATGCAATATGGTGTAATAAGAATAATAAGTAGGTGCATTGTATAATATTTAAGTTGAAAGCTACCACCTAGAAGGAGAAAGTAATGTGGTTACTGCTGCATCTTTCCCCATACGAGCATTGTTCCCTGAGCACTTATGGGTTTCCCTGTATATGAGGTTTATTTAAGTAAATTCCTACTGAGGTGGATGGCATGCTTTGCTTCTAAATTGATTTTCAGTAGAACTTCTCACATTTATAACAATAGACAGTGCTAATATGTATGTTCTTTGTAATAAGTCTAACATTTTGCCTGTGAATAACAGGATCATTTGAAGAATGCTTGCATGTTGCTAATGAAAATGGGTGGGAGAGCAAATTACATTTAATAAGGAGTTTAAATGACATTTTTTGTATAGAATGCTGCTGCATTTAATCTTCCCAGAGAAGAGAAACGGAAGGTGTTAGTAAGGCAGGCGGAGTGCGGCTGGGTGCCCCAAGACGTAACGCGGTCGCTTTCCTGAGCGCGTGTCCCCTCAAGCCGTTGCCTCCGGGTGCCCCACGGAGCTGGTGGGCCGTGTCCCCCGCTGCCCGCAGGCCCCACGGACGCTCCTCGTGGTGCTTCAGGCCCTGTTTGCGGAGCCCTGTCCTTGTTCTGTGTCCCTGGCCGGGAGTGACCCCTTGTCTTGACCTGCCGCATCCTCTCGTAGGAAAGCTGCCAGGAGACTTGCAGCTGAAAACACAGTTTGTTGGGAAAGGGAGCGAGTTACTTCTTGGCTTGCCTTTTGGACCTCTGGCCTCTAGGCTGGACAGATGCTCTTTCTAGTCCTTGCTAGTAAATCCTGCTTTGCTAAGAGCAGTGGTGATGCTGGGTGCTTTTGCAATCAAGTCCTCTCTCTAATTTTAGCCCAGACAAACCCTTCCAACTTCAGGTCACTCCAGGGAGGATGTTTGCTCGTGTTAGGGTGCCTGAATGCCCCATTCCCTTAGCCAAGGGAACCTGTAGGCTCGTGTTTCAAGGCCATTTTAAGTCCCACTAACAGTTTAGCAAGATGAGAGCAGTATCACAGGGCCTCCTTCTCCTCCCATCTCTGCCAGTCCGTGTGCCTTTGGTTAAGATGTCTGTCTGTTTCTATGGGAAGACTGGTGGAAAAGTAGATTTCTCAGTCTAGAAAGACAAACCATGAAGTCTCTTTTGGAGAATGAGGAGACTGGCAAAAACTGTTAAGCCCCCAGTTTGTAATGCAGAGAGATGCTGTTCAGTCATGTCTTGTCCCTCTGAGAAGCAGCAACTCACAGGTCTCCATAGCTCCTCATGGCTTGCATGCTTTAAAAAAAGAAAGAAAAGTTGTTGAGGTGTCAGCCCAAAATGTTTGAAAAGACCTGGGTTTTGGGGGACATGTGTTCGTGTGCTAGGCTAGGAAATAGAGCAAGCCTGAGTTGTTTCCTTGACTGTGGCACTTTGACAACCCGCCACTGCTACACGTGCCCAGGATTTCTTGTCTGGAATGAGGTAATAGTATATTGTAGGTGTGTTGTGACACTTGCAATGAATGTCGTCTTCTGTTGTGTAGGTACAAAGTCCCTGGCAGGATTGATATATTAACTTGTTTAACCTGCTAAATTCCATTGAAACTCTCGAAAGTTAATTCTAAAGCTGCTTCAGATCACAAGGACCATTGGCTCCGATGCTGATGGTTTTCTGGGCAGCAGCTGGTTGCTTTGTCACTGAAACTTTGAAAGAGACCTGCTCCTCTCCGAGCCTTGTGTCAGTGACACCTCAATTGGTGCAGCAGAAGTACAGAGCTCTGCGAGCATGGGCACGAGAAGATGAGTGCAGGGAGGAATGGCTCTGAACTGAACAAGTTCTTTGGGGAAAGCCAGGAGTGTATATATGCAGCCTTACATCTTTATTTTTTTGTTTGCTTGCTTTCCCTCTTTTCTCATGGTTTGCTATTCTTGAATCTTCGTTTCCACGTTGGTAAGATGGGGATAATGCTTTTCTTCCAGGGGCTGCAAGGCTAGAGGAAGATGATGCAGTGTCACAGCAGAATGGTGCTGAGTTGTGGCAAATGTGTGTGCTCCTAGCCTGGTGCAAATGTTAAATAAAATGCTTTAAGTGAAACCACTGTGAAGTCACATAACCCTAATTTGTTAAGCCACAGTGACTCTTGGTTGCAGTCACTTTGGTATTTAGAAAGTGCTTTGGAGTTTAAGATGGAAAGTATATTACGGAGTTTATTAGTTTTAGTTTAAATACGTTCAAAGTACTAGAAACTTCTGCCGTGAGGGGGAAAAAAAAAAGGATTTTTTTTTTCTTACGCTATCAAACCACCCCTGGACATAGTGCAGACAGCTGCATGGTTGCTGGGGACTTGCCACCTTAGCTGTGATATTTCTGTGGACACGGCTTCAAGTATAATTATGTCGAAGCAGTTTGTGGCCGTACAGTGAAGGGAACTGTAATGGGTTTGCACAGCCTGGCTTGGAGATTCTGAGCTTACGAAAATGAATAGTGTAAAATGTTCTTGGCATGCTTTTGCAAACAGCTGTCTAGGCACATGGGTTGTCATATAAGTGTTCCTCTTCATTTGGTTCAGTCTTCCTCATCCTTCATTAAAGCAGCAAAAACTCACCTGAATCCACCATTTTGTCTTCAAAAATAGCAACGACTTTGTCTCATCTTATAGTCACTGGTAAGGGAGCTTTAATCCCTGGAAGAAATTTTGCATTTGCCCCAGGGCAAGGAAGGGGCTGAGGATCTGCTGCCTGCCCTCGCTGTCACCTTCACTGATAGGGTTTAGCAGTGGCGCGAGCTGGATTCGCCCTGGGTGACTCCACAGGAAACCACTGGAGGAATTTGAGTCTGTTGTTTCAGGTGCGGATCACTGCTGTTGTGTTGGGAAGTTGGCTTCGGAGTATCGCTGCTCTGCTTTGGCTGCAGGATTTTGTTGCACAGAGCAAACCCTTAAGGATGGTCTTTGACCTTGGGTTTATAGTCAGATAATGGGAGAGCTGTAGGTCTGACCGACTGTGGCAGTATGGATCCACAGGGAGCTGTTACCTGCAGAGCTCTTGCACTGGCAAAGCTCTTGAAAATGCTGACTAGTAGATAGGGACCCAACAAGCTCCAGACTGGCTTCATAGGAGTAGATTTACCCTGCTGGTGTTTGCCAGAATTTCCCATCAGCTCTGGGTGATGGCTGGGGGAGAGGCTGTTGTTCAATAGCAGTAGGTGAAAATAGTGACAAACTGAGGAAAGGTTAATTCATTCTTTGCCTGACCTAACTTCCCACTGGCTTCTTATTCTGTTAGCTTCAGGACATTTAAACACTTTTTTTTTTCCACTCTAATATTGCAGTTGTTTAAAAACTAACCAACCAAAACCAAATCTGCCTTGTTATAGCTTTACCTGGACCTGGCCCCAAAAGCAGTAGCATTATACCCCTTGACTTGATGCCCCTTGTGTTCCTGGGATAGTGTGTGATCACCTAGCTCTATTCTTGGCTCTGACCTTGACTTACAGTGAGGTTTGCAGTAAGCTGCTTGACTGCTCTCTGCTTCACTTGTCTGGACTTTATATATATATATATATATATGTGTGTGTGTGTGTATATATATATTTACTTGCCTTGGGACACTGTGTCAAGACCTTCTTGTGCTGAGCTCTTATGTGGCTACGGGACAGGGAGGACCCAGGACTTACCTATTTTACCGCTTATTCCCCTCTAACATATGGTTATTACTTTCAATGGAAAATGGGCCAAGTCCTCGGCCGATGGAGATGAGGGTAGTATCAGTAATTTCCAGTGACCTCGCACAGGATTAATCCACACTGCTGAGCTGGCTCAGGGTTGTAAAAACCGCCTTAAATAACGCTTAACCCCCTGCTGCTGCTTCATCTATTTTTACTGCCGCCCTGCCCTAGGAGCGCAGGTAAGAGGCCGGTGGTCGGAGATGCCCAGCGAGACGTTTTGGTTGCCAGCCAAGCACCGCGTGCGCCGGGAAGGGCTGTGGCGGCTGCTGTCGTGGCGCGCAGGGTAACGGTGTTTTGCAGAATGGTTGGGCAACCAGCTCCCCTTGAAGAAATGTGTGTTCCTTGTGCTCACCTCTCTCTTCCGTGCCCCAGCAAGCTCTCCTGCTTCACGAGAGGCTTTTGTGAGCTTCGAGGATGGCGAGTAGCCCGTGCGGCCCAGCTAATCCTACCCGCTGTTTAACTCTCCACCTCCTCTTCCTGCCTGGAGAAGACCCGTGGCTCCTGGGCCATATTAGCCATTTATTGAAACTTTTTGTTTCTTTCTTCTTCTTCTTTTTAATTTCTTTTTATTTTTTATGAGTTAATATTTAGGCAGTGGGTGTAAGAGCTGTTCCAAGTTACCTGCTCAGAGGACAGTCGTAGCAGAGCCCCTGTTTGGGGCAGGCGAGGTGGGATCCTGCAGCAGGGCTGAGCGCGGCTCGTGCCGAACCTTGCCCGGCAGGACGACTTCCCGTGGGTAAAGGACAACATACTTGGGAAGCCTGTGTGGAAAGGAGGCCGGCTGGCAGCAGAGAAGGAAGCATTCACTCATGTTCTTCATGGCACACAACTATTTTTTGTTAATAATTCCAGCCCACAGGAATTCTTTATTTTACCGATTTTTGTTGTTCGTGGTGGCTCTTCTTCTTTTCTCTCTTTCCTTTCCTTTATTTTATTTTTTTTTAATTGTCAGAGCTGTTTTTAATCCCTGACCATAATAAAGCCACACTGTTAACACCAGCAGCAGGGTAGCTGGAATCACAACTGTGCTACAAGCTCTGCTTTTAATTTGAGGCTCTTATTAACGAGGCTAGAAATCTTCCCCTCCTCCACACAAGTTTGAATAGTTTGTGTCTATTCAAGTAACTTCACTGGGTGCTTCAGAGCGTCTCTGTCTCTCCATTTGAACACATGAGGTTGAAGGTTTGAGACTGTGTTTCCACATAATGAATGTGGTAGTGGTAGAACTGGTTGAAGAGGTTTCTGGCCACTGCGCTTCCCATTCTCCCAGTGCAGGTGTGTTCATGCCCATGTAAGCCAGCTGGGAACATGCAGTGGAGAAGGTGGGAGTGGACCCCCAGGGAGAAGGTTGCAGTGTGGAATCACAGCCCAAGACTCCCAGTCACCTGCTGATACAGCAGCAATCTTGGTTCACCAGGGAAAGGCGTTGATCTTTGTGATAAAACTTGGGAGCAGCTTAGCAAGCTGCAGCAATATTGTGAGAAGGTTTATGGTGGAGGAAAATATCCGTTTAAGCTTCAGGCTAGGCTCTGCAGGATGGTTCGGATGACTGCCCGTGCTGGACACAGCTCTGCTCACCTTGCAGTCCTCCCTCGTGCGCTAGCTGTGTGGCCCTGCGGCCTTCCTTGTCCCTGCCCTGCTCTGGGACCTCCTTCAGCTCACCGAGCTGGTGGCCACATACCAGCCTCCTCTGCCCCTTATGCTGTTCTTGTGAGCGGACATGGCTCCGTGCGGGTGCCAGCGCAGGGGATGGGAGTTTGGCAGCAGCAGGAGGACAGGGCAGGGCACTTGGGAGGGTCTCGGTTGTTCTCGAGCCTTCTACCATAGTCCTGGTGCCAAGCGTGAGGTACCTGGTTATTGTCAACCAGCAAGGTAGCGCCCTTTAATTTCTGTGGAGGAAAGCTGTTAGCGCTGTGTTGACTGGAAACACCTCATTTTAGCCCAGGGAGCATCTGTCCTCTAAATGTCCATTTGGAGGATGAAAATTTTGAAGCTTGTAAAAGAGAAACAACTCTGTCCCATAACCGATTATTTAAAGCTGATAGAGGAGGCTTGTTGCTAGAGGAAGTTCTTGAAGCCAGTGTCTTGGGATGCAAAGGGAGCCTGGATGCTTATGTGTCCAGTATCAAGAATTACTTCGGTACTAATAACTTTTGGCAAAGCAAAACCAAAACTAAACAAAAAACACATACTTGGAAGCAATACTGGACTTCATGCTTCAGGATTATGTCAATCTTTATTTTTTAGACACTGGAATGAGATTGTGTCTGGGGACAGAATGGTGTGTGCCTGCCTGTTATGGAGGTTTTATGTCAGCCTTTAAAGTATCTACCACTGTCCAGGTCAATGAGAACATAATGCAGAGAGTGGGCCAGCTTACTGATTTCTTTAAGGTTCCCCATTTCCTTTCTGGGCAGTTCTGGTGGGGCCTAATTTGGGATCTTGATGCCTGGCTGAGGAAAGCACACAACAGCAAGGAGCTGTGAAATAGCCAGGGAGTAGGGAACAGCACAGCTGAAGGTGAGGCCTTTTGTCTGGGAGAAAGAGCCAGGACTGAACTGGCAGCACATCTGTGAGATTCCTTCCTGCTCCAGCCCAGACGTCTTCTAGGGGTGTTTGCAGCATCCCAGAAGTGGTTGGTTGATTGTTAGTCCCATCTCTCTGGCTTTTGTCACTACCTTCCTCTGCAGAGTGGAATGAGAGCTGATCATCTGATACAGTAATGGACTGAGAAACTTGTAATGAACTGGACTTGATGCAGCTGGCAGTTCTTGCTATTTGTGATCCAGGGGTTCCTGTTTTTGGAGTATTGCTGTTGTCCCTTTCTGTTCCTATGAAATCCTGGGTGCCCACGAGATACAATCAGTAGAAACAGCAATGGCCAAAGAGAGTTTATTTTTCAGAATGTAATGTTGTAATTGCATCCTGGGTATGGAGATCTCAGTCTTTTCTGAAATTGCTGCAATTGATTTGAAATTAGAGACTGTCAGGACTCTAGGAAGAATTCCCAGTGACTTGGATCTCTAATGCACAGTCCCACACTCCTGTTTTAATCTTGTTATAGATCTGCGGGCATAGAGAGGATGTACGTCTCTGAGTGAGGTGATCGAGTCCTTCCAGAGCCAGGCGCATACACCGAAGGCCAGGTTGCCTTCTTTTTCCTGTGCACATGTGATTTGAGCTTTGCTTTTAAGTTAGCATAACTACCCACCCCTCATTGCAATAATTTACCAGAAAATGACTGCCTGTGTATGTGTGCATGCATCCCGCTACATAAACCCTTGTTAGGCTGGTCTGGTGCAGCTTACTCTTCTTTTACCTTCTACGTCAGGAGCTCAATGCACTCTGCAGTATATTTACCAGCCTTTTTCCTAGATGGATTGATTGGGTTTCCAGTAAAGACAAACAGAGTCAGAAATCTAAAGATGTTCAGCACGCAGCGCTGCACTCCACGACCCAGCCTGCTGTGCTCAGCTCCATATACGGCAAAAAGAGGGAACAGGAAAAGAGAGCACAGCTTGAATACCAGACATACAATGCATTCCTCAGAACTGCACACTTGGAATTTGCTTTTACCCAGAAAGTGGACCCTCTGCACATCCATTAATTCAGACTCTGTACTGTTTAGCAGGGAGAGGGAAGCCAGTATTGAGCTGGCTCCGAACAGCATTTACTGTCTCGTGTAAGTGAATTTCTTTTTTGTAAGGGTTTTTCTCTCTTTGGTGGGGGACAGAGAAAGGAAAAGGACTGAGATGATGAAGGGGAGAGGAGACCAGATTGTCCTGAAACTTGGTATGACTCTTGGCAAGCTACAAGCAGGTAACTGCAATTGCATTTATTTTCTTGTCCTGCTTGCCTGAAAAATCAATCTGATTCATCATTAGCCTCTGCCTTTAAATTATATTTTCCCTGAATAGCATCTTCCAGTTAGTGGTAGGCAGAGAGGAGATGAGGGAATCGATCCTGGAGCTTACTTCATTCATAATCTGGCCGCAGTTTTCCTTCTGTGTGCAGCCTTCGATACTTGAATAACTGCACATGAATGGCTGGCTGAGTTCAGCAGAAGGTGCAGCTCAGGTGATGTTCTTCAGCAGGTTAGGGCCTTATGGAAGAAATGTGAGCCCTGTAGTTACTAGGTAAGGGTCCTAATCTCTCTAAGCTACCCAAAGTTCTGAAGCCCTGGTTTTAGGATCCTCTCATGATTATGGATAAGAAAGGTCAAGTCAATCCATCACCTCTAAGGTTTGCCATTGACTCATCCTGTGCAAAGATGTCTCCTCCAACAACACAGGAACCAAACCATCAGTGTAGATGATGTGGCTTCCTAGAGTACTTGGAAGCCAAATTCTGGACTGGAAGCCACAAATGAGTGAATCGATTGCTGTCTGCATACAGCCAGCCTGTCCACCAGCACCTGGGGACACTGCAACAGAAACACCCCAATCAGCTTTGTTTCCACTCATTTCCGAAGAGAAAACTTTTCCAAGACCATGTTTAGGTGTGAACTGTGCTTTCTGGTGCATCTTCCCTGGATGAAATCTGTGTTTCTTTGGGACTAAACAGGTGGGAGAACTGGGCAATTGTCTTTTACACAAAAAAGACCATTTCTTAGTAGGGGGGAAAAAACAACTTGACAACTTCGAATCATCATTGTTGCCTTGGGATTGGAACACTTTGCAAACAATTTTCTGTTGTTTCTTTACTGATCTTGTGAAGATGATGATGCTACTTAATTCCACATGCTCCTTTCATGCATCTTCCGCACTACCATCCCTTCCCATCTAGAGGATGGGTTATGCTAGTACTTGACTAACACAATATGTATAGTTTTGTGAAGATCCCATCTGTTTCTGTACTTGACGTGTGTGTTGTTCCACGTTACTTGCCTTCTTGCTTGTCTGTAAAAGCAAGCACTTTAGTAGGGCCTAAAATAGTAGCTGTTCTGGGCTGTGTTATAATAGGAGGGTGTTTCATGATGACAGGTTCCAGCACTGTATGAGGGCAAAGCCCTTTCATATATGCAGGAAAATAGCAGCATTCTACTTGCAGGTCATGCATGGCCCAGCACTTGGAACTTCTACATAGCAAAGTGGATGCTGCCTCTGTTCTCAGAGACTGTACTTTGCAACAAGCACTGTAAATTATCCAGAGAGGATAATAGAACAGTTTGAGATGGTAAAAGAAAGAGGAAGGAATGGCAAATTTATGCATCTGTTGAGTGTTCTTGCCATTCTTCCCTCATCTATCCCCACACACATCCAGAGGCTGTTTGAAGTCAACTGGAGTAAAGAGACTTCATTTTTTTTTCTCTGAATATACCTTAGACCTTTGTGAATGTGTAGATACAGGTACAAAGCAGAACATTTTGGGTAGAACCAACAGGCTCCCCAACTCGACCTGCTGCAAAGCCCCAGCTGCAGGGCGACATTGGGGCTGAAAAGTCAGCAAGCATAATGGGGGAAATGGATGTCAGGACTGTAGTCTTGCAAATGCTGGGGCACTGTTGCCTTTATTTTATTTATTTATTTTATTTTATTTTATTTTTTGTGTGTGTGTGTGTGTGTAGTGCCGTAAGGTATCTTACCAGAAATAGGGGCCATCATTATTAGAGAATCTTGTAAAACAGCTGTAATAATTGTACAGTGTTCTGTATTGCTATCAAATTTATAAGTATTCATAGTTGTTTTTTTTTTTCTTTTTTAAAGCCACAGGGGATTGTCTCTGCACACATCATTGATTTTGCTAATAAAATCTTATATTTTAATGATACATTTCATTGGAAAAACATCAACCGCTCAATAATAAAAATTAAGACTTGTAGTACTGTAGGATGGCAATGTTTCCTGCTGTCTTGATGGAGAGATTGATCTAGGTGGATTTACGTGGTCACTTAACAGCTATTGTGGAAAGGTATAAAATCCGATGCTGTAACTCCTCTCCTTCAAACTTTCCAAGCGGTAGCCTGGGATTTAGTGTCCAGCTCTTACCCTTTGTTTTTATCTGTGGGCAGTTGAGATGCCCCGGTGCTCGTCGCGTGGGAGGTGATTCGGGTGGATGCTGTAGGGCTGCTGGCTGTGCTGAGTGAGCCTGTAGGAACAGAATTATCCTCCTGGTTGCGTGTCACTGTAGCCAGCCCAGCATCGTGTCTTTAAACCACTCACTAGCAGTGCTTGCATTGTTGGAGTAGTTGATCCTTTCCCAATTCCATGTTTTCATGGGGTGTAACACACTTGATGTCATTGTCTTCCTTTAAGCCTGCTCGAGTGCTGTTTATATTCAGGTTAACACGAGGCCTAGGGGATCTGTGGTGCAAGGAGCAGGCCCTAACGCATTCTTCTAACCTTCAGTTGACAGGAACATGTAGGAGAAGGCAAGGCCACGTTGTCTCCACAGGCACAGAGGCAATGAAATCCTTTGCCTGCACAGCTTTATTTACTGCAGGAAGAAGGAAACAACCTGTTTGAAACAACTCTGGTGATAGGTATGGAAAGAGGAGAGCTGTCAGACCAACGTCTAGAAAATGGCAACCATGTTGTGTCCCTCATGATTCCTTCATCTGAAGTGGCTACCTGCCTGGTTTTGGGGTATTGTTCCCAATATTGTCCCTCTTCAAAGCCCATGGCAGGTTAAATTGCCCTCCAGAAGGAATTGGCCAGGCTGAGCTGCCTATGGCCTTGCTAGTTAAGCGCTGCAGTAGGCTGGGTTAGCAAATGTTGTTTTAAACATAGCTGTAAACCCAGAACATATAAAAGGGCTCAGAGAGAGATCAATCTGTGCTCTATTCTGGTTCATTTTGCCAAATGCCACGCTGTCGTTAAATATTTTTTTCTCTATAAGTCAGCAGAAGGTTTTGAACTTGTAGTTCGAAAGCCATTGCTGAGCCAACTCTCAATCCTGCATTTTGCAGTAATTAGCAGGTTTGAGCATGTCCTTAGTTCAGCAAAAAGCAGGGAGATGACCAGAGTCTGTATTTTATTGTATTTATTTATTTAGAGAGAGAGTGTGTGGTGCATTTCAGGGAATGTTTAGTTGTCGGGTTCGTGGATCTGAATCAGATTTAGTCTTACAGGAAACAGCCCAGTTGTCCGTAGCAACCTGAAATCGATTCCCTTCTCCCCTGCCTACTGAAAGCTGTTCCCTTTTGAATCATCCCTTTAATTTAATACCGTGAACATCATAGTTGTGCGTGCTGAGACTTTTTTTCTTTCTTTCTTTTTTTTTTCTTTTCTTTTTTTTTTAATAATGAGTAACCTAAGTAAAATTTTCTTATTTCAGGAGCAGCCTGGCCTCCATCTTTATTACTGCTTGGCATTAATCTTCCTCATGCCGTTTCCTTGCACTTCATTTCAGGCATTAGAGGCCATTATCAATATCAGTTAATTACCACTTTGGCTCTAGGGAGGCCTCTCTCTGTGCGTCCTGGAGGCCTCTGCACCATCGTCTCGTTAGTTAGGTCCCAGTCCAGCACAAAACCCTGCCCCATCAGGGTACTGTGTTGCAGAGCCCTGGTCATCATGGATGCGCTAGAAAAAAAGCGTTCTTTGCCATCTTTAGGTTCTTGGCCTTCCCCTTTCCATGCAGATGGGCACGTGGCCCTGGCTCGTGCACAGCGGGAAGAAGGGGTGAGCTCTGGGACGCGCTCTCCCAGCTCTCTCCATCTGTCAAAGCCTCCTTTTGCTGACGGCTCCAGCTAAAGCAGTTGAGCTGTTTTGGAGATGACTGGTTGGGGAGACATTGGGAAGAATGTCAAGAATCACAGAGCTGTTTTGTTCCTCTTTAGAAAAAAATAAAGCTATGTCCTTGCCATGTACACGGTGCCTGAGGACTCCAAGGAGGTGATTTGCTAAGTCAGAGAAGCAACGGGGATAAGGGATTTGGGGTGTTTATTTCTTTGTTTTCTTGAAGGCTTGGCCAAGTTTTTACATTTTGACAAAAAAGTAGCAGTTTTCCACATGTTCATCAGAGACTTCCTAGATTTCAGCAACTGTATTTTTGGAAAATCCAAGGGCACTGATTGTCTTCTAGCTTGCGGCTTTGATGAGCTTTCTCCACAGTTGCTTGTCCCCAACTTCTGTGTGCTGCTGGAAGACCGCGGGTGGCTGGGAAACTGTTTCTCCTGTGCCCTCAGCTCTTGTCCCGCTAGCCATGAAGCAGCACAAGGGAGGTGAGCTGTGCCTTGCTGCCATTCAGGCTCCATTGACTCTTCTCCATAAACAGAATCAAACTGCTACTTATATCTATCTACACTTAGAGCATTAGCACAAATTGCATCAATCTGTGCTGTGAAATGACTGCCTTTTCTTGGCTTGTTTTCTTAAAGAAAAAAAAAAAGGTGCACAGAATCAATATGGCACTTCTTTGTGGTGTGTTCATCTGCTGTCGCGTCCAGAGCAAATCATGGCACTTGAAACTCAAGGTGTACAGCACTTATTGAAGAGGTAGTTATTTAATCTTTCTCATTTTCTTCACCATTGAAAGAATTGATTTATTTAATGCACATCCTCTGGATAGTTCGCCAAATTAAATAGCCAAAATGTTCATTTCCATTTCCACATTGTCACATCCAACTACCTCCTAGATAGTAATGACTACATCTCAAATAATGTTTTTCAGGTAGATAAGAAGCAGAGGCATCTACTAATTTCAGGTGCCCAAACTGAGACTTACAAGGCCTGATTATTATTATTGTTATTACTTTTTTTCAGAAAACTTCAGGATTTTTTTTCAGCACTCTATAGGGTCATAGTAGAAATTCTAGTCTCAGTCAGATGATATTGTTAATGTTTGGATCTTCTGGAGAAGGCCTGTGTGTGTGTTTAGGGAGAAAAGGCACAATAATAAAGTTTTGATTGGCTTGGCTACCATCAATCAGGAGCTTTGTGGCAGAGGCTAAACAGGATCTAATTTTTCAGTGACGTTCAGCTGCCTGGCTGTGGAGCCATCCTTTCTGTTCTTGCCACTGTGTGCCGTGTGTGCTCCCAATCTTCCAGCGCTTGGAAGAAGGCTAGAACTAGGCCGTGATTCCAAATGTTTGAAACCTCCTTTTCCACGTGACCTGGGCTTTATACAGCACTAGCAAGTAGGATTAACCTTACTCTGG
>NW_010577503.1:0-15932 GCF_000705375.1 Tinamus guttatus | reverse complement strand
TGTAGGGTATTTTCAGTCTCTTCCTTGCTGTTGGGCCTCCTCCACACCTTTCTGTTTCTACGCGACTCCTCTGAATTATTGTCCTTGTCCATCCTTGGATCTGCGTCCTTGTCCATCCTCCAGCACCCCCAGATCCCCATATCTCACTGAAAATTAGGTTCTGTCTTTTGACTGTCCTTTGTCCTTTACCTCTTCCCTTCTTTGGATAGAACTCCTCTACCTTGTGCTTCTCTTTCAGAGGTTCCTGTTGCAGATGCTTGATGGAAGACATGGAACTGGCACTGCTGGCCATGTCAGTGTTGCCCAAAGCATGTGGGGAAAAGTAGGCACAAACATGAGGGAAAGGCAGGCTCTGGCAACACGCGGTGCCTTGGTTCAGGCTCGCAGTCTGTACAAGTAAACTTGTCTGTTGAGTCTTTGCTCCCAATCTGACTGTTCTTTAAACTCCTGCCCATGAGGGAGAAGTGAAGGTGATCTTGCCCTGGGACAGAAGCTCGTACTCATAGTGAAACAGGATGTGCAAGCAAATTGTAGGAATTGGGAAGGTAGCACATGGAAACAGGTGAAACTAAACTGGGTGCATATTGGAGAAGTGATGTGCTTGTGGGGTCCTATTTGCAAACACTGTACTGTGAATATATGAAATTTCAAAGGAGCTGATTGAGATCCCCTGTTTCAGATCCCCTTTTATGGGATACAAAAAAAAGTATGTTATTCTTTAGCAATAAATTGTGTGTTTCAGCCTCTTGGCTAGTCGTGAATATTGTGTTGGTATACAGCTCACTCTCACGAACCTGCCCAGTACTGCATCGTGCTCAGTCTTTTTTTGTCATATAGAGAACTCGGTGATGTTCCTGGGAAGCTGTTTGTATACACAAACCTTCTATGGAGAGCTAAACTTCCAGGGAACTTCACTCAATGGATTTTTGGCCGTGATTTGAATTGCAGTTGAATTATATGCACTCTGCCTCCACAGTCCCTACTAGAAATGGTGACTCGCTGCAGCTCTCTTGAGAATAACCAGATTCCATGGAAAAGGCCTGTGTTTTTCCAGCTTCACTTGCTTGGCTCTGCTTGTCTTGCCTTAGTACTGCCCACCGTATTAGCTATCTTGGCAACTCCTACTGCACCTAGGCAAGCAGATAGATAGCAGTGGTGAATTACGCAGCTGGGGGAGCATCACCCTTGGTGCTCTGTGCATGGGCAGAGGGCTTCTCCATCCATAGGAGGTGCTGGGCCATGTGGGAGGGTGCTTTCTTGGGGTGCTGAAGTGATCAAGGGCATTTCCATATGACTCCTACTTGAGAATTAGACTTGCAGTCTTAAAATAATATAGACAGGAGGGTACCTTGGAGGTCTGCTGTGAAGCCCCTAACTCAGAGCAGGGCCAGCTGCAAAATTAGAAGAGGATTCTCAGGGCTAGTCATTGCCTGGTGGTCTGGTGGGGATCTCAAGATGGGAGGGTGAGTGCTGCAGTCTGATGGAGGGTGTTTTGGGGCAAGGGTGGTGGTCATGTCAAGGCCATGGAGCCCTGCGATTTCTGAGCAGCTTGGGAGGGGTTTCCTGTGATCCATCAGCCTCTCTCCAGGAGCTCAAGCACTACAGAAATTAAACCCTACAATCTTTGTGGCTCCATTTGCAAAAGAGTGTTTTTGGTGGATCTGACTCTTTGGTAATGCAAAGCCAGGGTGGTGTTCAGCTGGGCTCTCTTGGCAGGTGGAGGGCAGGCAGACACAGGGGCAATTGTAGAGCAAGGAGAACCACCTCTTCTGCAAGGTAGGGGCTGCTCGAGGCTGCCTGTCGTGGGACATTGCACAGCACTGCCTTACGATGGACACTGGAGGTATTCAAGGATGAGAGGATCGATGGTTGGAGTCCAGGCGATGTTCGAGGAGTGAAGTGCCTGCATGCTTCTTGTAGTGAAAAATTTGGCCGAAAAAAGTTAGCAGTGATAAACGTCGTAAAAATACTTATGCTGGAATTTGTAAAGCCTGGAACATCTGTTCTCAACAGTGCTTTGATCCTGTTGTGGGGTTTTTAAAATGATACTTCCATGAAATAAGTGAGATCCTTATGGCTGCAGGATTCCTTTCAGTGGCCTTTTTTCATGGAGCAAAAAGGCAAATTTCACAGGGAACATTACATGACTTGAAACACATATTTTAATGGTTAGTATCAACCAAACAATGTTTTATTAGGTGCTAGAAAAATGTTCCAGTTACATATCCCAGGAAGCAAAGCATTCCCATTTAGTTTTTAGCTTATGGGAGCTGTACTTTGGAGGGAGAAAAAAAAAAAAAAAAAAAAAGCTCCTTGTACATTACTATATTCAAAACCAAAACAAACTCGGTGAAACAAGCGTAAACATTCCGAAGTTGTTGTTAGTAAAAGGACTTTTTAAGGCTCTGTTTCTAGGCAGAGTTGCAGTTGAGCCAGGATCTGCATGTTTCTGAGGGATATGCTGCTTTTGGTTGTAAGACATTGACAATTTCCTTTTGGGTTGAATAGTTTTTTAGTCATCTGTTTTTCTATTAAGAAGCATCCTTTCCCCTCTTCTTATCATTTTAGCAGGCTTCTGCGTGTTATTCTTGAAGAAGCCATGTGTTTCGAGTTGAAATGTTGTGATGTTGCATGTCTTCAGCGTTTTAAGGAACGCTGAGAACTCGTATTGGAGCTGTGTTCTGCTCTGCCTTGCAGCGTGACGCTTGACAGGAGATTTCCTGATTCACTGTTTGCCTTTTACTTCACATGATATGGAGGTAGATCTCCTAGGCTCTCTGTGCAGAAAGCAGGCCTGGATGCCGGCCTTCTGGGCCATTTATGCAGAAGAAAGCAGCTAAGCAGCTCCTTGAGTTTCGCTGGTGGAATGAGCAGTGAGAAAGAAGCTGGTGGGAGCTCACCACTGAACACTGATGGCTTCTCCATCCCCTGGCTGGACCCCCTGGTTGCACAAGGAGGTTGTGTCACTTCTACAAACAAGTGTAATGCAGAAGATGCCCAAGCTAGTAAAAAAACTTGATAGATGGAGAACTGGAAGCTGAAAGTTGAGTTGTAGCCTGAGTGAATCTAGCCCTGCTGAGAAGCGAGGCTGTGTGAGATCCTGCAACCTGGGTTCGTTCAGAGGGCTTGGAGGACTGAGCTTGCTGATGCTGCACTGCATTGCCTGGCCTGGCATCTCTGCCTGGAGGAATTCTGTAGGCTGAACTCTGTTGGGGGTGTCATCTCCTGCAGGCCATGAAGAGCAGAAGAAGAGACAAGAAATTGAAGAGGAGACGTGGAAAAATGGGTCCCCTTTTCTCCTACATACTTGTGTTCCTGTTCCTCAAATTGTGTTTTGTTGCTGCAGCCGGCACATCTAGCAGCTCCATCTGAGGCACTGGAGCAGGGCACGTAGCAGCCTTCCACGTCCTGTCCCCTCCACTGAGTCACTTACTGTCCCACACTTGTCTCCTGAGCTCTGCCCTGAAGGCGGGAGCCTGGCTGGCAGGTTGCAGTTCATGGTTTCTTCATCACAAACTGTCAAAGTAGGAAAAGTTATGGTCATAAATAACAGAAAATGAATCTGACTGTTCTTTCTAGTAAGGTTCTGGGTGTTGGGGGTTAGTTTATGAAAACTAGATTATTTTCTGCAACATCCAACAGGTGAACAGGCTGCTTATTACTATGACATTTATAGCATTTCTCCATAGCTAACACCTATGACTTAATTCTGTTCCGTGCTTATATTGTCTATTGTTTATATATGCTGGAGACTGTAGCAAACAAGATTCTTAGTATTTTTGCTACTGTATTGGCAGATGTAATCCCATCATCATCTCTGGAGTTTTTAGCCAGGACTCAGTCCATGTCTATAAGCAAGAGGCAGCCTCGTGCCATACAGAGCTTGCAAACAGGGGCTGCCATTACTGCAACACGCGTGGCCATGGTGCCTGGGAGTGGATCTGCGTCCTTTCCTTCCTTGCAAATCAGTTTCTTCTATTTTGAATGACTTTTCTTGGTGGCATGCAAGAATTTCCCTCCTACAAACGTTCATTTTTTCATCATAAGCAATGATAGAAGCAGACTGTTCAAAAACACTCTGTATGATGTGCCTGCATTTTTTTTTTGAAGAAACAAAATAAAGTAGCATAAAAGTCAAGTAGCAGATCAAGCTCTGACTCAGCTGCTAACTTATGATCCTTTGCTATTTCTGTAACATTTTTAACTTATGACCAATTTTTTCTAATATTAGGACGCTGCCATAGAAAGTGTGTCAGTCTCCTGCATTGCCAGAACGCATCCCTGCGCAGAATATACACTTTGAGCAAATGCACAGGAATACTCCGGTAAATTCTTCCCTGTGGTTTTGGATTGCTGCAATTTCATTTTTGCCTTACGCAGCAGGCAGTGCAGTGCAGCACAACACGAGCTGCCTTTTGTGTCTCCTGCAGTCCTGCACCGAGCTCCCCTCCCAGCCGTGCCTCTCGCCCACCCAAATGTACAAGAGGGGGAAGGCGGTAGGATTGCTTCCCTGGTTAGTTTTTCTCTAGGCTGCTCTAGGGCAATTGAGGCTGCACTGGGTGTATTTTATGAAAGTTGGGTGTCTGGTCATAGTGCTCGAGTTTTAGTGTTGAAGGAGATCTGGGGACAGGAAAGAAAATGTGAAGAAAAAGAGTATGTGTTCAAGTACAAGAGAAGGTGATTATTAAGGAAATCTCAGAATTTACAAGTGGGATTTTTTCCTGCAGTTTGATTCTGCAGTAATTTCAGAATATCTGACCACACTTAAGATAATAAAACTCTGGTCAGTCCAACCCAAACATACACGGCAGCAAAGAAATCAGCGATTGAGTTTAATGCTACCAACTGCCAAGCTAATGCAACAGCTGCTCTGGATTTTGCATTTCATTTTTGTCTAGATAATTACGAGAAACGCAGGGTTAATGCTCTGTTTCCAGTTTCCCTCCAAAGTGCTTTATTTGCAGTTTGTGCCTGTTTTCCATGCTCCTTTGCAGCAGCTCAAAAATGCTAACTGACCTGAAGAAATTGATGATGGATGCCTAAAAAATCGGAAAGAAAAGCTGGAAAGGATGCTGCTTTCTAGCTTTTCATGAGAATACCTTGTACTCGGATGTTCTTTAAGTAGCCAGTAAAACCTATTCACATGTACTCCAATTAAAATTTAATGAAGTCAGAGGATGTATTCTTATATGCTGACTAATGCGGGAGGAGTAGATTCCAGTAACTCAGCTCTGCAAGCTCTTTGCTTAGCAGCTAGGGTGAGTGTTACTAGAAAGCTCCTCAGCAGTTCTGGAGCTAGACTGGAATGAACAAACCCAGCAAGTATATGTATTTTTTGCTTGTGCTGCGAGGGGATGCTGTCTTACACAGAAGATAATTTTGCTCTTCAGCAGTGCAGAGCCTTATGAATGAAGTGTAGTTTGGCCAGTCGCAGCAGCCAGGCAGGGCTCCGGTGCTGCTCCAGGCTTGCTGCCTTGCGGGATGTGTGTGTTACATCTGCCCTTGGCCCAAAACTCTCATCGAGCTCCAGTTCAATGAGTGGAGCAACACGCAGCATGGTGGGAAGCCCTTTGGGCCCAGTTTGCAAGTAAGGAAACTGGGGCTCAAGTAGAGACCAAGGACTTAGGCGCTGTCAGAAGATAGGCTTTTGGTGCCTGTGCCTTCTCTGCGTGGTTGTTTTGGTGCTGATGATCCAAAGGATTATGCTCCTGCTTTGAAGAGCATAGCACTTCTGGAACATTGCTCCTGCCAACGAGGAATGTGGATATCTGTGTGGGCAAAGAAATGGCCTTCCAGGAATGGTGTAGAGACTCTCCTGCCTTTGTGCTGTCTCTGTCTCTTCCCACAGTGCAGCCTTCTCTCCAGTTGCTGCAGAGCTGCTGTCACCTCGCAGCCGGGATGGGGCTGGTGACATGGCACGTGCTCCTCTGCTCCTTTGTACTGCTGTGGTGGGAATGACCAGTCTCTACCATCTGCTGCAACTGCAGTCTGTTCTTGTAGAGCATGTTGCGACCGTAGCTTGTGCAGGGACTGATGGTCCCACCTCTGGAGTGAAGTGGGGCAGCTGGGGGATACTGCATAGCTATGTTAAATGGCATTTTGGAATGAGAAATGAAAGATACTGCTGTACCCTCCCTCAATAATGGGATGAGTGACACAACGGAAATGCCATGGTGGAATTTGCCTTTGCTACTGACCCTTGCATGACAAGCGAGAGCTCTGCATCACCAGACCTTTGTTTTGCCTTGTCCAGAATACAAAGCAGTGTTTCATCTGCGTGGCTGGCTGTTTTGATTCTGTCCTGACTCAGTGGCAGACTTGCAGCAAAATTTCCCAAGGTATCCTGCATTTTCCAGTTACCACCCAGTTCAGTCCCCCCTCGGTCCTGCAAAGGCCGTCACTTGCTCTGTTGTGATGAAGCCTCAAAGAAGCCTTCAAAGGGAGATATGAATGTGGAGCTGAGATTCTGTGCTTCATTTCTGACCTGGAAAGCTGCTTTTGGAAGACCGAGTGCAAGATTTCTCTTGAAACCTTCTTTGAGCGCGTTGCTGAAGAAATAGCTGGAAGGAGAAGACCTGTCAGTTGAGCTCTGAAAGAGAAACTTATTGGCTTTGAATACACTGGGGACATTATTTAAGGTCAGTTGGTCTGTGAGAAGGAATGACTTATCTAACGCTGCCTAAGGTCAGTTACACAACAGCCGCCCTGCTCTTTGTTGTGAAGAGCAACCTGGGTGCCTGCCCGTGAAAATCAAAGGTCTGGCTGAAGGCAGGTTGTGTTCTGGCTGGGAGCTATTGGGTGTCCTCCTCTAGGATAATATTATCTTCTATAGGAGAATATGATCTCAGAAACCTAAAAAGTAAGGTTTCCAGGGGCAAAGACATTCAGCAGTTGCAGGCTCCACAAGCTGAACTGCTGGTGGATTTGCCCCTTGGTGGGTGGTGGTGGTGAACTGGGTGCATGTAGTATTGCTTGAGATAGGTCTTTGCTTTCCTTTCTTCTCTGCTTTACATCTCTCTCTGTCACAGGCCAGGTGACATAGTGCAGTGTTTCTAGTGAACACTAAAGAGGATTATTTTCTCACTTCTGGATTCTAAAGAGAGAGATGTAACATTTTGCTGTTTGTACTGGCTTCAAATAGGAGGTTTGCAGCATGCTGGCCCCATGGCACAGGTGTTTCCTTTCTTTGTTAACCTTTCCTCTCTCTGTCATCTCATATTAAAACAGCCAGTGCCATCCTCTTTCTAAGGAGCATCAGCATCACTCAGTAAAAAAGAGAAAGGTTTTTTTTCTTCTTCAAAGCTGAGGTTGTTCTCTTGTGCACTGCGCAGTGGGTTAGTAAACAGTTCTGGGTAACAAGTCTGAGGTTTGATCCTTTGTGCATCATGTAAAAAGGCTTTGTCACTTGGGTAAAGCTAAGGGCAATATCCAGCAATGTTGCCTGATGTGCTTGTGTCCTGTCATCTTTCTGTACTTCTTATTTGTGTGGTACATGCATTCACGGGTTTATTATTTGCTAAATGAGGATCATTTTAACTAATTTTGCACAAATATTAAACTTGCCTTGCTTTAGTTGCACACTGGGAGTGAAGAAAATAACCACATCTCTTGAACTTCAGGACATTATGTAAGAGATGAGCAAATTAAATCTTTAAAGGAAATATCCAAGGTATGTAGGCCTGAAGTGTTTTTCTTTTGTAAGTTCAGTGCTAAACAGAAATGTCTAAGTGAAATCCAAGTGAAAAGATAATCACTGTAGTATAGCCCAGCTGTGAGGGCACCGGGAAGCGGGTGCTGCTGCCGCGTCCTTGCTGCTTGGCCGGGTGCTCAGAGCTGTGCCTGGTGCCTGCTCCTGGCCCAGGAAGGGGCTCTTGTCCCCCCTTCACACACCTTTCACCAGGAACCAAAAGGGTTTTTTCCAGTTGCCTCTTGTTCTGAGTGTCCTTTGGTATCCGACTCGGTGGGCCTGTAAGCTCCCTTTGAAGCATGCTAAGACATTACAGCTGGAAAAAGTTTTCTTTTGCTTCAGAAAATCAGTCTCCACATTGCCCTTTCTCAGCATTCAAAATCATCAGCAGTTTCTCTAAATTCAGCCCTATGGGTCTTATGAGGACTCCTGACAGTCAGGGGTTATCTTGTTCTCCCCAAATATTTTCTGAAGAGTAAGAAATCAATGCATCAAGAGGGGCTGTGCTGGACATCCATTAACTACACTCTTCCCTTGCATCTAAAATACTAGGAAAGGATTTGAAAGGCAGCTCCTTTACCTCGGCTAGTTGGTACAAAACCAAATTGGCACAAACAAATGTAAACTGGTGCCTAAAGAATGAGAACATTTGTTTTGTAGTTGGAATTGGAACACTTGCAAAACAAAGAAAAAATATGCAGTAGCGTGAGACATTTAGCTGTAACAGATCACATAAATGGTCCCTAAAGCCTAGCAGTGCCCTACGATAAATGCTTGGGAATAAAACACATCCTGCTGTTAGCACAGCTCAAATGAAGGCATTGTGGTCCATGCCCTGGGGCCACGGGGTGAGGGGTAGTGACTATTTTCTGCTCGTATACCATGGATGGGATGATTTGGAAGCTTTAACATACTGACTTCTGTAGTACACATTAAGCTGAATATGACATCAATGTTAGGAGTTGTGGCACTTGTGGTTACGGCTTTGGGATTCCTTATATTTACTTTCTAGGGAACTAAAATTCAAAGCAGCTTTTATGGTTGTCACGAGAACAGTGTCAGTTTCGGGAGAGGAGGGTAAGTGGCCACTGACCTTTAACTAGTCTGGCTGCATCCTATTTTCTATGTGTTTCCAATTACGAGAAAGATTTATTTTTCATTTTTTTTCAAAATAGGAAAGTTATTTAACTACAAGTCTTCTCTTGCATTTGCCCAAAATAAAGATATTAATTTGTTGTCCAAGGGCAGAAGTTTCCATATAATTATTTTTACAAGCTGGAAATTGTGATTTAATAATAGCATGCACCATCTGCCGCTACTGGTGTCAGAACAAGTCCAAACTGCTTTAAGCAGTTTTACTTTGTAACTTGCCACAGGGGCTCATATCCCTTTCTAGTGCCCAGGGCTCTGTGGAGAGAGGAAGGGGTCTCCATGCTGCTGCAGCCCTGCTCCTTGAGCTTACACCCATTCGCGTTATTAATCCCAAATTATCGGTGCTCCGTGCGGTGCCTAGGCCCTTCAGAGCCAAATGAGGGAAACGGGTAATCATCTTGGGCCTGACCCAGCTCCATGTGAAGCCCTCTGGAATCTTTTAGTTGTCATGGATGAAATTTGGGCCTGCTCTTCGGAAAGACCGTGGGAAATGGTCCGTGTCACCGCAAGCAGAGGTGCTGTTGCTCCTCCGGTGATATTCCCATGTTTGTGGACAGTGAGCTCAATTGCTTTAGTTTTGGTAGGAGGTAGAGGGTTGATGGGCATGTGTGGGATGGGGTGGTGGAGGGTTTCCGCGTGCCGCTTGTGAAAGGCACCATCTCTTCTCTCTTCTCCACCTAAACGCAACAAAGCCACAGTTGGAGTTTATATTGCCATATTTTCCTGCACATGCAGTTGCAGAATAATTTCCTATCTTTGTTCCTGGGGCTAGAGATCCTTTCCATGAGCTGCAGTGGATCTTTTCCTACCTTAAGAAACAACGAAAAGTCAGAAAAAACAAAACTTATTTTCTATGTTTTTAAATGTACTTTGCTAAATATGCATTTTTGTCCAATTATGGTTTCCTTCAAACATTTTTCTTTATATAGAAATTGGAATTTCACCTCTCTTAGACCTTTGCTAACAGCTGTTCTGCTAGTTAAATGTCACTGAATTAAAAGGAAACAAAAAATAGAAGACCGTGGTATTTTAGGATGAAGATTGTAGTTGATCATTTTGATCCTACTTGGAAGAAATCCTCCTATCTTCTAAATGTTGAGGTGTTTTGTGGATTATTGCCCTGTTATTTTGCCTGGCAGAGCCCTGTAATACTGCAGCACTTCTGGAAAGCTGTTATACACGTATGTAAGCACGCTTTACCCATATTTCACTCAGCTGCTAAGGGTAAAATTGAGGCATAGCTTCCAGGCTCTGCAACAAGTCACTGAAGAGGGTTTCCTTGCCTTCAGCGTCATGGCCTGGTGTTTGGGCTCTGTTGGCACGGGAGGTCTTGCTTGGCGATGGAGGAGGATCAGGATCGGGTTGTTCCCGGCTCCGCTGGTGCTCTGCCCTGTGCCTGTCCCGGTGCACACGTGTGTTTTGTGTCCTGCCGCTGTGTCCTGGGTGTGCAGGGGACACTGCAGAGGGACCCCGTCTCGCAGAGCACCCGTGCAGCACGTGGGGCTGGACCTCAGCTGGGGCGACCAGTTGCCACCACAGAACGAATGAAGGCAGCACCATATAGTTTGGCCCTGTAGCTATGAGGAAGCCCCTTTCTATCCTTCTGGTATCATTTCTCTTGTAAAAACATGCTCCGAGCAGTTGAGTTTGCTGTGAAGTGGATAAGGACTAGGGAGATGTCATGTTGGAGCTGTTGGGACAGGGCTTTGCACCTGAGAACAGGCATGTCCTTGTTTAGTCCTCGTCCTTGCAGACTCGAAGCTTCCTACTTTTGTAGGACTCTTCGTGACTGAACATGCTGCTGCTTCTGGCAGCCCAGCTTTTGGAGCTGAGCAGCTAGGAATCGGTGCAGCTGGATAGTCTCAGGTTGGGGTGTGTAAGGAAAGGGCCCTGCACCAGGGTTTTGAAGGCTTTTCTGATTTGTTGCTGGGCATGCTGAGGACTCCTGGGGAATTATCTAGGGATTAAGTGCAGCAATAAACATTGGAGCTGGCGTGTCAAAGAAAGGACAGGCAGGTTTATCAAAAAACAATTTATAACCAACAGTTTACCACCAGATAGGATAATTAATATGGAACATGATAGAGCCCATCATTAATATGCTTTGTTGTATGAACCTGCATTACTGCCAGTGGCAAGGCCAGCTTCTGAGGCTAATGAAGGACAGGCAAGAAAAATTTGTGCTGCTGTTAGCAGATGATATTTCTCCAGATCACATACGGTGCTGTCCATTGTATCTGATCACAAATCTCCAGGCAGATCTGTCTAATAAAAGTTTTCCAAATTCTTGCTTAGAGAGGCAAGAGTTATTGTGCACACTAAGGTCACGCTGAGCTCCTGACAAACTCCATTAATGTTGGGAAGAAGGAAAGGGTATGCGGGCTGGTCTGAAGGGTGGGAAGAAAGCTCATGGACCTTGCTCAGGTTATTGGCGAGGGGAGACAGTTGGTGTCCAGTGGTGGTTGCTAGTGAACTTGTCTGGGGGAGGAGGAAAATGGAGGAGGCTCTTCCACCATTTTATAAGAGTGAGGCATCCTGAGCAGGGCAGGGTTTTCGTAGGCCAGGAGGTTGTGGTTGTTTGGGAAGGAGTCCTGCTTTCTGGTAGCCTGTCCTGAGCCTTCCAAGAGCAATAGGACTTCAGCAGAAGTTTTACTGTCATGTTAGCTTTGAGGGAGATGCTTGAAGCTGCTCCCAGCTCTGGGCTGAGCTGCTGCAGCAGCATGAACTCTCTGACAGGCATTAGCATGAGGAATAGGCCCGCTGATGACTCTGCTAAGGGGTGCAAAATGCACAGGTCTGTTCCCGTGGTTGGGTTTGTTTGCTGTATCTAGTCTGTCATAGTTGGGTCTTCTTAGTGCAATCCTGGGCAAGCTTGGAGGAATAGCTGAAGTTGAGAGAGTCCCTCCTTCCCTGGGCCTGGGGGGATTTTGAAGCAGGGGCCGCTCAGCTCTTCTGCATGGAGTTCTGCTCCCGGAGCGGGTCGGAGGTGGGCCTGCCCTGTCAGCAATCGGAAAACCAAGCGTGCTTGAGCTGGATGGCTGCTCTGAGCTGTCATGACCTTGATTTAGAAGAATACTCTCAATTAAGAGCTTGCTGTAATGATTTAGTCAAACAGTGCTTTCTTACCTGCTACCTTTCGTAACTGCTCACAGTGACAACACACAACTGGGAGCGTTTTAGAGTATGCTGTATATTAATTTCACGAAGCGCTACCCAAATATCTGTGAAATATCTTTTTAGAAGTGCCTTTGGTTAGTCCAGATTTAGCTACTGCCATATCTTGATAGTCTTAGGACTATTCACAGGGAACCTATAGGACTGAAACTCGAGGTTTCAGCAGTTGGACATTAGGTAAGACCAAGGAAGCAATATTCTCATAGTTCCCCTCTGTGCATCTGTTCCAAACACATCTTCCTGGCATGCTTAACATCAATATCAGAGATTCACTTCATAATAAGATGACAGAATAAGTGGTATGTATGCCAGTTTAGCTTCCATGATCTTGGTTAAAATGGTGTTTGTAGTATGCTTTTAGTCATCTCTCTTGCTGGCTGTAGAGGGTGGAAGGATGTGTCTCATAGTGCATTATATATACCCATCATGTCCTGTTTCAGAACGCAGTCAACCTCCATGCTTGTCCAGTAAAGGAGCCTCTTGAATATTGGCTAATCTCATGGAGTTTAGGAAGGTTGGCTGAAAGCCAAGTCCTCCCCGAGTGGCTGCAAGATGTGTCAGAGAGTTTAAATGCTTGTGTCTTGGTATGCCTGAATTCATCTTAGCTGAAGCAGCCTGTGTGCCTAGGTAATGCATGGTTGTGCCACTGGTGCTAAATTAATGCTGGGGAGGGCATGACAATTTTGTGACCGTTAAGAACATTTGTGTGCAAACGAAAAGCCTAGTGCAGGGAGGTGCTGAATAGGGAAATTGCAGGGAAGAGGAGAATCCTTACTCTGCTCTTTAGATGGAGACTCTAGAGCTGATCAGATGAACTGCTGCAGGATTGAAAGAGGGAAGCTTGCTGTCAGTGATTTACCTCACTTCTATGCCTGTTGGATTGAGATTTTTGTTGTTGGCTAAAAAATCATGTTGTAGCAGAAAATGATGTTGCTGTTTGCTGTCCTTTGGGGCTTTCAGTGTATGTGACAAAAATGCTCTTCTCTGAGAGCCAAAGAGACAGCACTGTCATGGACTCTGGAGTAGAGCACACAGCCAGGAAATGCTATGTGGAAGATGAATATTTCTGGCTGAAATATCTGTGTGCCGTCGCCTGGTGTGTAAAGGGTCAGAATATACTGTACATGGTGTGACTTGGTTTGGTGTGTTCACCGAATGTGCTGCAGCCAGCGGCTTACCTGCCTCTGGCAGGAAGGGCTGGGGAGCAGGAACTGGAATTCTCTCAGTTGAGAGGGCATCTTGGGAAAGTTTTGCTGAAAGTAGAGATTTGTGCCCTGCAGCAAATGTGTGTGTGTGTGTGGGGGGAAATGCTCCTAAATATCTTGCATTCTTTTGGAAATAATAACCTAGTGACAATGAATAACACAGTAATGATGTGCAAACAGGGGTTGAGAGAGAGACAGAGCAATATTCAAGAATTGTGAGCAAACTAATCTTTATGTACTGCCATGGTACCTTGGGACCCCTATCAGAGATAGTAGCACAATTCTAGGTGCTTTTCCAAGCACAAAATCAGTCCTTTTCCCCAAATGAAAGCTTCGGTTTGCTTGTCTATATGCACAGGCTCATGCATTGACTTTGTAGCACTGATGCCTTCTTCTGTGAATTCATGCTGTGTTAGCAGACCGGTTCACTGTCAGCAAATATTCCAGTATTCATAAAAGGTCTACACAGGGCAATAAAATCTAGTTGGGAAAATTGATCTAATTTTGAGATTGAGAGGCGTGAGAATAAAAGATTCTTTACTGTAAATTGTAGGTAGGTAACAACAGAAACCCAAATATTAGAAGAAACTGGGTATTGCACAAACCGCACACTTTCACATCACTAAAACAAGAGTTGTGCTCACACAGAAACATGAACCTCTTTGCAAACCACAGAAAGTAAAAGGGAGCACTCCTGTTTCATTATTGATCTAATTGCTCTTTTCTTGATATGAGAATAGATATGAAATGCTCTTGAATATTCCTGCACTCACAAAAAAGGACTGTCACGTTGGGAAACTTTTATGGGAACACAACACATACCAATAAATAGCAAGGCCATTTACTACTGCGGATTACAACTGCCTGCCTAATGCCAAGTAATTGTTCTTTTGGAACTGAATATATTATGGCTTTGATGAGAACTTTCCACTTTGGAGTGATATTAAATGAAGGGAGCCTGGCCCATATTTTCAAGTGACTAATCAGTTTAGGATGCTGCGTTGGTGAAATCTTTAAATATGCCCTGTTTTAAGAAAATGATCCTCTGAAAAATGGGCGTTTTGAGAAACCTTTTATGAGGCAGCTCCAAAGCTCCCCTGCAGCCCAAATTCTATGATTCTTTGTGGCCTTTGCTTTTATCACAAATCTCTTTTCCCTGGATTAACAATTCCATTTAAGTCCAGATTTCTCAAATAACTTGTATGCTTGAGTCTACAGAATTTGTGCAAAATGTGTATGATAAAAGCTTCCTGTGTTTGCACGTGAGAACAAGTGTGCGTATGAGTGAGGTTCCTGGATCAATCCAGTGAGGGCTGGAAGCGTTTCCAAGATTTCTGAGTCTAGCAGGACGTGCTTTTCCGTTGGGGAGCCGTGAAGGCTGCTCTCGGTCTGTGCTCACCTCCGTGTTTTACAACACTCTTCCAGTTATGCTCTCCACACCTGCCAGCAGTGCCACCTCCTACTCTTTTGCCGGGCTCGGCACTTTGGAGCCAGGCGCGATCTCCATGCCGGCTCCGTGAGCTGCCAGCGCCTTCCCGAGCTGCTCCCGAGGCTGTGGACAGAGCTGGGAGCAGGATACCTTGGCTCCCCTCATGCTGGCTCTGGTGGCATCAGACAACTGGCTCTCCATCGGTTTCTGCAGCTTAAGAAGCACCTGTAGGATCGCTGCCATCCTCAGCTCTGATGCTGCAGTGGCATTTGCGAGTGTTGGGGAGTTCTCAGCTAGAATTGCACAGCGGCTGCTTTTGTGTAGTGGATAGCTCATCCCAAATACCCAGGAGAAGGGTAAGAGAAGCGGAATGCAACCTTTAATAAAATGTTTTTGAAGCAGTTGAGTTCCTTTTAAGAACTCATTTTCGCTTCCGAAAGTCTCCAGCACTTCAGAATGGTCTAGAGATTTGCAGAAAAGGTCACTTCCAACAGTAACTAATAATGAGAGGTGGAGAGGAAGAGAGACTTCTCTTGATAGCTTGTTCTTAAGACATCTCAATGACTTGTTTGATGAATCAGAGATGAATCTTTCCTGAATCCCCTGGCAATTCACTTTACCTGTAAATCATGTTCAGCTCATTGTAACTTTCCTTTCTTGTTTATTGATGTGTTGAACTTTTTTTTTTTCCCCTTAATAAAAAGAAATGAGTTTGTTCTATTTAAGCCGAGATGGGGGTGAGTTTTCAGCTGGCAAGAACCTGGCTGTGTGGTTGAAGGGAGGTCACTTCTACTGGGAAATGGCTTGGGACTAGTTGTCCAAATCAATAAATCACAGTGCTTGTTCCTTTTAAGGGAACTTTCCCTTGAATTGTCCTGTGGTCCCAAGACACTAAAAGAAACTTGCACAAACCCAGCCAAACTCGGCCTCTCAGAAATGCTAGGAACTTACTGGCTCTGGGTCTCTCTTGCTGAGACAGTAGGAGAGAAGGTTGGCATTTGGTTTAGGCAGATCAGGCCAAACCATTCTCTGATTTGTGCACCAAGTCTTGGTTTGTTTTGTTTTCCTAGAATGGCAGCTGTACATAGAATAAGATACGAGAAAATATTAAATAAGTTCCTTTCGGAAAAGCTTATCAGATATTTGTCTCCCCAAAAGATGGTAATTTTATTCATTGTTTCCTCAGAGCTCCGAAAAGCTTTCCTTTCAGGCAAGGTGAATTGCTGATGTATTTTTAAGAAGCTGTTTCCAAGATGCTAGTATTTTGCAAGTCTCCAGATCCTGC
>NW_010577502.1:173347-189529 GCF_000705375.1 Tinamus guttatus | reverse complement strand
TTCTCTCCCACCCAGCCAGTCCTCAATCCACTCCACTGTCCACTCGTCCAGTCCACACTTCCAGAACTTCCCTATGAGGTGTCGAATGCCTTGCTGAAGTCAAGGTAGACAACATCCACAGCTCTCTCATTGTCCATCCAGCCGGTCACCTCATTGTAGAAGGCTATCAGATTCGTCAGACATGACTTCCCCTTGGTGAATCCATGCTGCCTACTCCTGATGACCTTCTTTTCCTTGACATACCTAGAGATGGTCTCTAGGATGAGCTGCTCCATCACTTTCCAGGGACCGAGGCGAGGCTGATCAGCCTGTAGTTTCCCAGCTCCTCTCTCTTGCCCTTTTTGAAGACTGGAGTGACATTGGTTTCTTCCAGTCCTCTGGCACCTCCCCTGCCCTCCATGACCTCTCGAAGATGATGGAGAGCAGCTGAGCAATAACCCCTGCCAGTTCCCTCAGCACTCTTGGGTGCATCCCATCTGGACCCATAGATTTATGGGTGTCCAGTTTGACTAAATAATCCCTAACCCAATCCTCCTTGGCCAGTGGAAAGTCCTCCTCTCTCCTGGTTCTCTCTCTTGTCTCTGGGATCAGTAGTTAGACTAGTGTTAGCAGTAAAGACTGAGGCAAAGAAGGCATTTAGTAGCTCTGCCTTCTCTGCATCCTCCATCACCAAGGCACCCTCCGTATTCAGCAGCTGACTAACATTTTCCCTAGTCTTCCTCTTGCTGCTGATGTATTTATAGAAGCCCTTCCTTTTGCCCCTGACATCTCTCACTAAGTCTAATTCCAAACGGGCCTTGGCCTTCCTCATTGCATCCCTGCATTCTCTGACAATGTTCCTATATTCTTCCCATGTGCCCTGGCCCTTCTTCCACATTATGTACGTGTTCTTTTTCTCATTAAGTTTACCCAATAGCTCCTTGCTCATCCATGCAGGTCTCCTGCTCCCCTTGCTTGACTTCTTTCTTATAGGAATGCTTGAGCTTGGAGAAAGTGGTGTTTGAATATTAGCCAGCTCTCCTGGACCCCCTTTCCTTCTAGGACCCTTGCCCAGGGGATTCTTCCGAGGACCTCCCTGAAGAGGTCAAAGTCATATTTCTTAAAGTCCAGGGCTGCAATCCTACTTCTTGCCCAGCTTCCTCCTCGCAGGATCTTAAGTTCCAACATCTCATGGTCACTGCAGCCAATACTGCCCCCAACCTTCACATTTCCCACTAGACCATCTCTGTTCGTTAGTATCATATCTACCAGCGCACCCTCCCCTTGCTGGCTCACCAACCACCTGCATCAAGAAGTTATCTGCAATATTTTGTAGGAACCTCCTGGACTGTCTGTTTCTAGCTGTGTGATTATCCTAGCAGACATCAGGGTGGTTGAAGTCCCCCATAAGGACCAGGCCTTGGGATCATGAGGCTTCTTGCAGCTGCCTATGGAAGGCCTCATCCACTTCCTCTTCCTGGTCAGGAGGCCTGTGGTAAACTCCCACGACGATGTCGCCCTTGTTCGCTATCCTTCAGTCCTCACCCACAGGCTCTCGACCTGCGCTTCGTCCTTCCCTGTACTCCATACATTCCAGTTGCTCTCTCACATAAAGAGGAACTCCACCACCTCGCCTTCCTGGTCTGTCCTTCCTGGAAAGCCTAAAGCCATCCATGGCCACACTCCAGTCATGAGAGCTGTCCCACCATGTCTCAGTAACTGCGTTGAGATCATGACCCTTCAATCGCACTTGTTTCTCCAGTTCCCCTTGTTTATTCCCCCTGCTGTGTACATTCACCGGCATTGCTCATCTGCATTTCTCATCTGCTTTGCTCACCTGCGTCTCAGTGGCATTGTTCCCCAGTATCACTCACCAGCTTTGTACAGAGGCATTGCTCACTGGCATCATGTAGAGGCATCGTACATCAGCACTGTGCAACTGCACCGCTCACTGGCACTGCACACCAGCATTGGCACTGTGAGTGATTGGCGTCCCTTGCTGGCATTGCTGACCAGCATCGTGCATTGGCTTCTCTCATTGGCACCACAATCCGACACCACTCACCAGCACCAAATGCCAGCACTGGCCCCATGCACTGGCACCACGTACTGCAGCCACCCCATGTGGGCCTCAGTCCAGGGGCTGCCTTTTTTCCCAGGGACTCAAGGCAGCTACAAAGGAGGAAGGACTGCAGAGGGCTGACCAGGGTTCCTGCTGCACTCACGGTCATGCAGAAGAGTGGGTGACTCCCCAAGAGGCTGGACAGATCCTGTGAGCAATCCCAGTCTCCAGGCCCTGCTTGTTCTGGGGCATGTGTTTCTCTCTGCTGGCTCTGGATCCATATGTCACCTCCTGCTCCATGTGTACAGGGCATCTCCTGTCGTGAGGAGCAGCCCACAGCTGGTAATCAGGAGCTAAGTGAATGCAAATCATGATGGCTAGAGCTGCTGCAACTCTGAGGTTGGCAAGGAAGCCAAAATGCTTTTAGGAGATTTGAGTTCAGAACTTTGATCTTAGATAATGGTGCCACCTCCCCATTTTTAATGAGCACTGTTCTTCTCTAGAATGTGGAGACCAGTAAAGCCCTCAAACCAATTTCCTTCTGTGTTGTCCCATTTAGTTGAACTGGGCAGGGCAAGGCCTATGTGGGGAGCCCAAGGCTCTCTAGCAGGACAGAAGAGGCACCGGAGTGGCGAAGAAGGAGCCAGGGGCAAATTGTAGGAGCTGTCCCGTTCAGCACCAACCGCTTCTTCAGAGCAGCGTGACCATTAAAGGAGCTCTGGACATCCTTGACTTCACCATCCTGTTTTCCAGTGTCCATGGCTGCTAATGAGAACATGGAGCAAGGCAGGGAGAGGCAGAGGGTGCTCTGGAGTGACACTATGGAGTGAGGGGAGTGGTGATGTTGGGGCCGAGCACCCAGTCTGTGCATGATGGGGCCACCTTTAGTCCTGTGAGCAGCTCTCAGTATTTCCCTCATCCTCCACTCTCATTGTCCATCCGTGGGAGCTGTGCCCTGCAATTGCTCCTGTACTGAGTGCTGTTTTGTCTCCTGCATCTGCCCCACACTGCACAGACCTGCCTCTGACCAGCTCTGCTGCTCCTATGGTGGCTGGGCATGGTGGCATTTCCAGGACATTGCCTAGTGGCAAAGGCTGAACAGCATGGAAGCAGTGAGGGAAACCCTAGCCCTGAAATTGAGGATCACGAGCAGGGGCACCAGGTCTGCTGGCAGAGCTGGGGGTTGGTGCTGCAGCAGGGACAGTGCCGTGCGTCCCTCTCCACCCCCAGCAGTAGCATCTGCTGCTGAGCTCCACTCCAAGGAGGGACAATTTCTTAAGGAGAAACATTTGCAAACTGAGCAGGCCCACCCCCATTCTACTCTCTTCCCTGCTGCCTGCGCCTGCCCATGCCCAAGGCTGTTGCATCCTCTGCAGCGTGGCATGGAGCAGGGCTGGGCTGGCACAGCCACAGTGCCAGAGCAGTGGGGATAGGGCTGTGGCCTGTGCCGTGAGGGTTCTGGGCTGCCGGACAGCTCTGGACGGACATCCTCTGCTATGGGGAACATTTGCTCCTTGCAGAAGGGGCCACATCTCAGCCTTTCCCCATAATGGGGTGGTGGGACCTGCATCCACCTGGAGGCACAAGGCTGCAGATGGGGTGCTGCTGGCCCAGGGTCCTGGGAAGAGTTTAGCTGGTGGCCCTCCTGGATCAGAGCAGTCCCGCTGAGCCCTGTCCCACTTCCTCTGTGAGCCTGCAGCTCTGAGGACACTGTAGAATGCCCAAGAGGTCCCAGCATCCACCTCATCCCTGCCTCCATGTTCTGCATCCTGGCACTCACTGCTCCTCCGCATTCCCTTGGAGGCCTCCTCAGGTTATTCCCAGCCTGGGCTAATGGTTGCTCCCTGGAGGAAGCACCTGTTGCAGGCAGCGGGGCACCCTCAACCAGCGTGCAGCACTGGCCAGGGAAACAGCTCGTGGGGTCAGTGCAGCAAGATGCTGCTGCTGCCGAGAGCAACTGGGCAGCAGGAGGGGTGGGAGGCAGCGGAGCGGAGTGCCAGGTTGGCTGCTTGCGGCCACCGCGGGGCTGCCACTGGAGGGGACAGAGGGAGTCTTGTGCCAAGGTGACACATGGGACGCCATTCTCCTCCCAGCATTGAGCCACGTGCAGTTTTGTGGGGTGCTCCGTGGCACTGGTGGGGGTTGGGGCTGGGGCTAGGGAGCTCTGCTGTGCCTGACACTGCAGGCTCACAGGGAGGCTTTGCTTTCACTCTCCCCACACAGTCCTGCCCCATGGCCATGTTCCCTCTCTGCACTGCTCTCCCACAGCCCGTTGTCCCCTGGAGCGTGTCACCCTGCCTCGTGCCTGCCAGGGGTTGCTATGAGATAACGTGTCGGAAGATGGAGCAGAGCTGGGCTGGGGAAGCTGCTGCAGCTCAGTGCAGAGAAGATGGTGCTGCAGTCAATCATCAGATCCCCCCACCCTGCACACTGCATATTTAATGGCTCTTTGGGTCTCAGCATTTAAATCTATCTAATGAGCATTTAACTGCTGCTCAATATTTAATGCCTTGGTGTTCAGTGCAATAACGCCATGTATCACAGTGAGTGCTGGTCCATCGCCCTGGGTGCAGGGCAAGGAGTGCTATGGGAGAACATTCAGCATGGCATGGGAGCTGGGGAATCTGCTGCCTGGCACCTCTGACTTAGGCAGCAGGTTGTCGCTGTGCCTGACGGCCTCTTTGGGGGGTCTTGGCTCCTCTTGGCAATGCAGCCGGCCTTGGAGCTCCTCTGTGCCGCGTCCTGCTGCAGGGCTGGTGCAGTGGGGAGCAGCTCCACAGGCAGTGTGAGACTGGCACTGCATCCTAGCACAGTCCTCAGTCAATAGTACCATCCTGCTGCAAGCTTCTGCCCTGAGATTTGCACCCTGGCCTGGAAGCCCCACTGGCTGGGTGCTGGGTCATGCGTGTGTCTGTGATTTTGGTGCTCCTGGGTGTGCTTGCTCATACTGACGCATGCTGCAAAGGCTCCTGTGGAGCTGATTCAGGCTCCTGGTGACTCTGCCCGCTCTTGCAGAAAGGCTCAAGCTGAGGCCTTTACCCAGGAGCTGTTTCAGTGTCTCTGCCAGGAAGGTCTGGGGGTGTCCTACTACCAGCAGCCCATATCCTCACCCATGAGCTGCAGCAGGAGCCGTCAAACCTTTTGCTTTGGAGGAGCAAAGTCCCTCTTTCTCTGGGGGATAGAGCTGCAGGTGCCTGTTGTGGCCAAATACTGAGCTCCCCTTCCGCGCTGCCATTTCGCAGGCTCAGGGGGAAAGGTTGGGGGGGATGATGTGCCCTGCCATGCCATGCCATGCTGTGCCCTGCTTGTATGCCACGCTGTGGTGTGCCCCACCATGCCATGCCATGCCGTGCGTGTGGCCCTGTGAGCACATCAGGGCACACACGCTGTTCCACACTGCTGTGTTCGTGCAGGCAGTGCAGCCACCCCACTCTGCCACCCTCCTCTGCTGCCAAGAGCGGTGTGTTCTGTGGCTTCAGAGCCCTCCTCGCCCCCGCTGCACGGGCATTTCCTGGAGGCGCCTCACGGAGTAGCCACCTGCATGTGTGGCTCCCCACAAGCATGAATCCAAAGGTCTAGGTTAGGCAGGAGTTGCCGCTGCTCAGATCTGGGTCAGGCAGGAGTCACGGCTACTCTGCTGGCCTCTCAGCAATACGCAGGGCCCTCTGGAGATCGTCTGGGTCAAGCAAGTTACTCACGACTGTGTCCAGCTGGTTCTGAATATCTCCAAGGAGGGAAACTCCACATCCTCTCTTGGGCAACCTGTGCCTATGTTCAATCACCCTCACAGTGAAAAGTGTTTTCAAAAGATTGAATTTACTGTGTTTTCACTGTATCACTGTATATTACTGTATTTAGCTGTAGCTACACTGTGTCTGTATTTACACTATAGCTGTATTTCTCCCACCAGAGCAGAAAGGCTGTGAGCAGCGCCTGCACATGGTGAGCCCTGGCTGCATGTGTACGCATGGTGCACAATGAGCTCTGCCTGCGTGTGTGCATGGTCCACAATGAGCACTGCCTGCACACGTGCATGGTGTGCAGCGAACACTGCCTGCACACGTGCATGGTGCACGGTGAGCACTGCCTGCAGTGAGCACAGCTCATGTGCAATGCGTGCAGTGAACACTGCCCGGTATTTGCACAGCCTGCAGGAGCCCTCTCCACGGATGCATACAGCCCGCATGTCCTTGCCCTGAAGCCGTCGTGTCCCTGCTCACCAGCCTCATGATGGCAGCACCCCCTGAGGCAGCTGCTTTCATTCTGGTGGGACTCTTGGGCTGGGGCAGAGCCATGACGCAGGGCAGAGGGCTGTGCTGAGGCAGGCTGTGAGGGTATCCATGCAGGCAGGCAGCTAGACAGCCTCCGGAAATGTGCAGTGTCACAAATTAAGAGCTTAATTAGCAGGCATGCCTCCCTCAAGGAGCTGCCGCCTCATTAGCATCCAGAACGGTGATTAAGAAGTGGGAAGAGGGCTGGTCCTGCCAGCCCAATGCTCCAGGCACGTCTGCTCTGCCGCAGGGCAGATGAGCACTGTCCTTCTCCTGCCTGGCAGTGACTAGCCAGCCTGGAAAAGGTCATCCCGCCTGGCCAGCCCGTCCTGAATCCCTCCTGGGGTTCCCTGACCTCCCTCCTTTACCTGCTCCTAACAAGATCCTTGGACTGATGATCCCTCTTTGAAAGTCTTTCCTCAGGTGGCTCAAAATGCTGTGCTTGAGATCCATGGTGTGGCCTGTGGAGGCCCCAGGTGGCTCCTATGAAGTCCCTGGCATGGTGCCGGGGCAGGGTAGACCCCATGGGAGCATCCCATTTCCTTGGAGCAGGCTCCCCTCTGCTCCAGCCCCTTGTGTAAGCCCCCAAGACCCACTGGAGATGTGCTCTTGAGTGAGATGTGGCATTTGTCTTGGCTGGAGATGAAATCCTGTCTGGATGGCACAGATGGATCCCATCAGAGAAGAGGGGTCGTGATACAGGGGAGCTGTGGTCCAGCATCATCCCTGCTGAAATGTAGGAGGAGCATGGGCAAGCACCAAACATCCGCACCCCACTGGGGCCGAGCCGTGCTCAGCTGCAGCCTCGCTGGTCCCCTGTGCCACATGGGCAGGTGAGCCTCGAGTGTGCCCCAAACTGCGGACAACACAGGTGCTGTGTTCAGCTTCACACAGCCTGGCCTGCAGTGTGAGCAGGCAGAAGATGACGCTGCTGGTGATCTGGAATCGTGGCATCGTGGGTGACAGGAGGGTCTGGCTTGTCTGTGGCTCCTGAGAGCACATGAGCTGTCTGGATGACTTGGTGCTAGAGGCAGGGCTCATCCGCCAGGAGGAGATGGAGCTCCTTGGCCTGGGGCTCGTGAGGACCTGCATCAGGCCTCTGCAAGCTGACTGAAACACTGCCCTGGAAGTTTGCTTGTAGGAAAGAAAGAGGCTCACTGTGTAAAGGGCACGACTTTAGTGGCATGAAAGTTCTTGCCATGTGACTTTAAGTGTACTTAATGAAGCAGCCGGGAAGCCAAAAGGCTCCACACAGTCTGGGAGCAAGGCAGGCAGCTGCTGCCACTGCGCTCCAGAACTCACAGCATTTCTTACACAGGGCCAGGCTGTCTGCACTCGTGCGGACAGACACAAAGAATGGTATCGGAAAAGTGGTGGAAGTCTGAATCTGAAAAGAGCCCAAGGAATCCAGTCTGCCAAAGCACCCGCAGCACCAGGCAAGCTCTTTCGGAGGAAAAGCAGTAGCTGGCTGGAGGCCAGGAGGAAGGACTGTTGCCACAGGCTGTACCCGCACCCTGGCACAGGGACCCCCTCACTGCCCAGAGCACCCTAGCACGGGGACCCCTCGTTCCCTGGCACAAGGAGTCCTCTCTGCCCTCAGCCTGCGTGCGCTGCCTGTGTGGGTTGCAGCCGAACCAGGTAGACCCCCATGGGAAGCACGTGCTCACCAAAGCCCTGCTGCAGGAGCAGAGCTGGGCACGGGGTGCCCCAAGCGGCACGCTCACAGGCTGCTGGAAGCAGAGCCCAAGGCTTATCTGTCGTGGCTAGGAAGATTTGATGTTTCAGAGTCCCATGGCAGCTTCTTCTGCATCAGGAGCTCAGGGGAGAGAGATGGCTGCACCTTCACAGAATCCCAGAATGGTTGAGGTTGCAAGGGAGCTCTAGAGATGATCTAGTCCAACACCCCTGCTCCAGCAGGGACACCTAGAGTACGGGGCACAGGACACCCACCATCCATGACAGGACGAGGGGTAATGGGTGTAAGCTGAAACACAGGAAGTTCCACCTCCATATGAGGAAGAACTTCTTTACTGTGAGGGTGACAGAGCCCTAGAACAGGCTGCCCAGAGAGGCTGTGGAGTCTCCTTCTCTGGAGACCTTCCAAACCTGCCTGGATGCCACCTTGTGCCACATGCTCTGGGTGTCCCTGCTTGTGCAGGGGGTTAGGATTAGATGATCTCTGGAGGTCGCTTCCAACCCTAAGCATTCTGTGATTCTGCGATTCTGTTACCCTTCTTCATGTCACCGGCCACCATGGAGAAGTGCCTGGCCCCATCCTCCCTACAATCATCCCTCAGGTACTTGAACGTGTTGATCAAATCTTCTCTCAGCCTTCTCTTCTCCAGACTAGGCCCAGGTCGCCTAGTCTTTCCTCATACGATAGATGCTGCAGTCCCTTCATCATCTTGTGACTCTGCACTGGACCCTCTCTAGAAGCTCAATGTCCTTCTTGTACTGGGGAGCCCAGAACTGCACCCAATGCTCCAGGTGCAGCCTCACCAGAGCTGAGGAGAGGGGGAAGATCCCCTCCCTCAACCTGCTGGCAACACTCCTCCTGATGTGGGCCAGGATCTCATTGGCTGCCTTGGCCATGAGGGCATACCACTGCCTCACGGTTGCTGAAGTCAAGGTAGACAACATCCACAGCTCTCTCATTGTCCATCCAGCCGGTCACCTCATTGTAGAAGGCTATCAGGTTCGTCAAACACGACTTTCCCCTGGTGAATCCATGCTGCCTACTCCTGATCACCTTTTCCTTGACATACCTAGAGATGGTCTCTAGGATGAGCTGCTCCATCACCTTTCCAGGGATCGAGGTGAGGCTGAGCGGCCTGTAGTTTCCCAACTCCTCCCTCTTCTGCTTTCATCAGCAGCTGGAAAGCACAAGAGCTTGTCCGGCCTTTGCAAGATGCACCAGAAGATTCAGACTGAACATCCAGAAAGAACAGTAAAGGGAAGAGACTGTGCAGGGCACTGGGATCCAGAAAATGGGACCTGGCAGAGAGAAGGGGCCCTGGAAAATATCCAGCTTGTTACTCGAGCATGCAGGCACAAGGGTGGCTGGAGCGTTGTCCCCAGGCAGAGGTTTCAGAACCAGTGCCAGTAAAGCACTGAACGTTGGCTTTGTCAGACCCCATGCTGAGGCTCACACCATTTGCCACCCTCTGGCTGGAGCGGGATGCCCATTGCCCATTGCATTAACATAGGCCCTTCCTGGACCTGGCTCCTGGCCCTGGAAACAGCCCTCGAGTGCTTGGGGTGGCTTGGGAGAGCTGGTGTCACCACCTGGTGAGAAGTGTTTTGCTGCACATGCTCTCGGACAGCACGACATGCCGGAGGGAAGATGGCTGCAGCCCTGGCGGTAGCTGCGGTTCTCCCATCACTCTTCTCCATTCATCCGTCCCCTGGGAGGATCCAGACTAAAACACTGGCCCAGACCTCAGCAGAGCTGTGTCCTGCCTCCCACCATTGGCAGAGTCAGAGTCCTTGGGGGCCTCCAAGCAGCTCCCAGGCCTTGTCCGGGGGCCCTAGAAGTGAAATGTCGTGTGGAGGTGGCAGGGCTATGCCCACTGCCGGTGTCCTTGGCGTGATGGCTGGGGGCCAGGCCCCTGTTCCTTCAGCCCCGCTCCCGGAGCGCCTCCCTCCTCTTCGTGCCGCGGAGCAGATGGGCCGTCTCCACAGCAGGACACAGCTTCCTGCTGCCTCCCGCTCCTGTTCCCTGGCCCGCGGGAGCGCTGCGCAAGGGGAGCCCTGCTCTGTGCCCTGCCCCAGCTCCAGGGTACCCATCCCGGGGCCTGCGCAGACGTAGGCGCAGGGCTCTGCGGCGCCTGCGCCGCTCACTGAGCTGAGCCTGCTCCGGCCATGCTCTCCTGTGCGGCGCCTTCTGCAGCTCAGAGTCACCAGGGAGCTGCCCTGCTTAGCACGGCAGGGCTGCTCTCTGTGCTGTGTTGGGCAATGGTTCAGCAGTGCTCATGAGGAGGCACAGCCTGGGGTGTCCCAGATGGGCTCTGCACGGAGCTCTAGGACTGGTGCTGCTGCTGTAAGCCCAGACCCATCTCCCTGGTGAGTGTCCGGGACTTGTTTCAATGCTGAGGGCTGCAGGAGCTCTCTGCAAAGCGCCTGTTCCTGCAGGGCAAGGTGCTGAATCCACTGTGTGAGGATGGCCTGTTTCCAGCTCCGCAGCCACCAAAGTCAAAAAACTTGCCTCCATGGTGTAAGAAACACTTAGAGGTTTGCACCTAAGCTCTCCTGGTCAAAACCAGGCCAAAGACACAGGAGGAGCCTGAGCAGAGCTTCTGAGCCGCCAGGGTGGTGACACTGCCCTGAAAGCAGCAGGAAAACCCCTCCGTGGATGACCCCAGCTCTCTGGAAAGTGGTGCAGGAGCGGGGCGGGTCCCCAGAGATGCTGCAGAGCTTTCCCAGGAAGAGCCACGCAGGTGCCTGGGAATGCTGCGGAGCTGCCCTGTGGGAAGAGCCGCGCCGGGCCTTGCGCCTGCTGATCCTTCCTGCTGCTGCATGAGCTGCTGCTGCAGCCCGGTGCTGCCGGTGCCTCCCTGCCTGGAGATCGGCAGAGGACCAGCCGGAGGAGAAGAGACAGAGACGGCGCTGGGCAGCTTCCCGGGCAGGATGTGGCACTGAGGAGGATGCGGGTGCCGGGCGGGCGGGGCGGGGAGAGGGGCAGGCGGGGGCAGCTCCCCTGTGACGCCCGGCGCCTGCTGCAGGGTCTGGCCACATCCCGCCCTCCCATGCAGGGAGATGCAGTCACTCCCGGAGTTTCCTCCTGGCCGGGACGGTGCTCGCCACAGGAAGGGAGAATCTCTGCTCGGACAAGGTGTTTCCGGGCTCTGCTGATAGGACGTGGGAGGCACATCCTGACCCCTGCCCGCCTGTGCACGGAGGCCCCCGGGGAGCTGCGCACGGATACACATCCCTGCTGGCACCCCTGCGCGCCCCTGCCCAAGCACTCCTGGCCCTGCTGGGGGCTGCGTGTGTGTCCTAGCCACACCATCCAGGCCATGCATGTGCACACTGGGACACATATGTGCATGGGATCATGTTCATATGCACACGGAGGCCATATGTGTGCTTATATAGGGTCACATGTGAGCACAGGCAGGTCCACACGCGCACACAGAGGACCACACGTGTGCATGCACAGAGCCACGCGTGTGCACGCGCAGCCATGCAGGGCCAGATGTGCAAACGCAGCACCACACACGTGTGTGCACAGCAGGTCCCACGTGCGCACAAGGACTCACGGGCCGTCCCGCCCCGTGGGCCATGCACTGCGGGTCAGGCGCCCCAGCCCCACGGCCGGCAGGATGCAGGGAGCAGGGGGCAGGTCTGCCGCGGCTGGAGGGTGTCCTCTTCCTGGAAGGAAAGGGGCAGAGCTGGCGGCTGTGGTTTCCTTTAGGCTCCAGCTCTACGGACAGCGAGGAGCTGGAGCAGCTCGCGCACGACCACACGCCGCCTGGGGCAGGTAACAGCACCTGGGCCCTACAGTTGTGGGGCACCAAGCCACCCTGGAACAGTGTGGGGCTGGGGCCCACACTGCTCTCTCCTTGGCAGTGGGGTGGGACCATCCTGGCATCTTGCCATGAGACTGGTGTGACTGGGCTGGTCCCGGTGCTTCACTGTGGGGGTCAGCGGGGTTGGCCAGGCCCCTGTGCTTGGCCGTGGAGAGGGTGGGTATGATGGGAGCCTGGCAATGCCATGGGCCAGGGGCCCTGCTGCACTGCAGCACGTGTGGCCCTGGCAGCAGCACCCGCCGCCCTGATTGCCACTGCCCCACAGTGCCGCCTGCCCCATGGGCTAGGCTGCCCCACAGATAGGGCTGCCGCAGGTGGGAGGTGGCTGCCCCACAGCCTCTGCCTTTGCTCCCACAGTGCCCCTGTGGGGCCCGTTGGGGTAGCCAGGACTGCTTCCCATGGCTGGGCTCCCCATGCCATATGGGCCCTGTTGTGGCAGCTGTGGGGGGCACATTTCTGCCCCACATCCATGGGGCAGCCCAGTGCTCAGATGGGCCATGAGGCTGGGCCATGGGGCTGGATTGGGGCAGCACCATGGAGTGCCCCACAGCAGAATGGAGCTCTGCCTGGGGACGAGCTCTGTCCCAGCTGAGCAGGATGCAGGCACCGTGGGGAAAACTCGGGCTGGCCCTGGGTGGCTGCAATCGCCTGGTACCGAGTACCGTGCCCAATGCAATGTGCGACAGCCGCAAGGGTGCCTCGTGGCAGGCAGGGGAGGCCATGGTGGTGTCAGTGTGACCCCTGTGGGGCTGCGGGAGGCCACCGTGCTGGCAGGATATGCCACTGTGGGTCTGGGGCCAGTGCGCTGCAGTGTGGGGGCTGCTGCCCACTGCTGGGGTGGGTGCCATGGCCCACACGAGTTGAGCCCCGTCAGGCCAAACCTACTGCCCACCACATGGCCCCCAGGTCCTGGGGACAGGTCAGTCCCCATTGGGCCGAACACACTTGCCAAACATGGGTTGGGCCCCAGGGGCCTCCCGTGTAGGTCGGGTCCTGGGGCCTGTATGCGGTGCCCCCCATGTGGGTCAGGTCCCAGAGGCCGTATGCAATTCCCCCATGCAGGGGAATGCCCTGGGTCAGTGCCACTGCTGTCCCTCGGCCTGGTGCCACTGGAGCAGCTGGCTTTGAACTTTCCCTCCTCCTTCCTCCCGCTCCAACTCTCCTGTCGCTATGGCAACGCCTTAAACTAACACTGGTTCCCGGCTGCCGGGGGGGCCGAGTTCGCAGGAGAAATCCATCTTCCCGGTGCCGATCCTCCGCGCCCCTCCGCCCCCAGCCGCGGCGCTTGCCGCTCCCGCTCCTCTCCAAGCCGCGGGCCGCGGGGCTGCTATGGTTACTCGAGCCCGGCCGCCCCATCCCACTGCCGCCAGCCGGCTCTGCTCCAAGGGTAAGAGCCGCTCGACAGCGCTCGCCCGGCCCGCGCAGCTCCAGGGCCTTCGGCTAATGGCGCCGGCACAGCAGGCGCCAGGACGGGTGTTGGGAGGAGCAGGTGCTGGGGTGGGCACTGGGGAGAGCAGGCACTGGGGATTGCGAGCTTGAGATGGACGCTGGGAGAGCAGGTGCTGGGATGGGCACTGGGATGTGTGAGTGCCCGTCTGAGCGTTGGGAGAGCAGGTTCCACGATAGGCACCGGGATGTGTGAGCGCCCATCCAGGCGCTGGCAGAGCAGGCCCCGCTGGCAGGCAAGTGCAGGGCACCCTGGCTGCCACACGGCTGCCCCGTGGGCTGCGAGTGCCACTTGCAGATACCCCTGGGGACGTGCCAGGGCTTCTGAGGGTACCAATGGATAGACATGGGTTTTGTGGCACACCATGGGCTGCGCATGCTGGGGAACTGGTCCGGAGCTTCCAGTGGGTGCACGCAGCAGAGGGTGGGAACTGTGGTTGGCGGCAGGGGCCGTGGTGCCCGGCTGCAGTGGGTCTGTCTGCTGGGGACGCGGGCTGCGGTTTGCGGTGGGGTTACATGTGGGCGGACAGAGGCCTCGCGGTGCGGGGGGCAGCGGCTGCCCTGGAGCGCAGTCAGATGGGGCTGGGGTCTGGGTGGAGGGTCCTGCTGGGAGCAGGGCTGTGGCCTGCAGGGCAGGGTGTCTGTGCCGGGCAGTTTGGGCCACAGAGCGTGGCTGAGCACACGTGCTGGGAGGCAGCAGCAGGGAGCATGGCTCGAGGAACCCTTTAGGGAATGGGGCTGCCGTGGGCAGTGGGAGTGCGCCTGGGGGACAGTGGCTGTGGTGCACAGCAGTGGAGGCACTGAGGGTAGCCAAGCTACGGTTTGCACCGGGGTGTCCTCACTTTGGGACAGGAGCCGTGCTCGGCAGCGGGGTGAGTGCTAGTGGCAAAGGCTGTGGTGTGGGTGCAGAGCCGGGGCTGTGGTTACAGTGGAGATCAAGGCTGTGGTTTGTAGAGATGTGCGGGTGCTGGGGGACACGTGCCATGCTGCAGCGTGTGCTGGGAAAGAGGGGCTGGGCTGTGTGGTCAGGGCTGTGTGCATGGACCCTGTGCGCTGCCTTTCTGCGGAGGCGCCGGGCATGCGTGTGTCAGAGCGAGGGACCATGACACCGTGTAGTCCAAAGTTCAGTCTAGGCAGGGTGACGGCTGCTAAGAGCAGGTCACTGCTTTTGTGGCACACCCGGCTGTGACCCCCGCATGTGCTCCTGCGCACAGGGACACGTGCCCTTCACACATGCCCATGCTGCTGCTCAGTGCACTGTGTTGCTGCGGGCTGTTGTCTGCATGCACAGTTTGTTGGCAGAGCATCTCTGCCCCGGTCTCTCATGGATGATCGTTTCTCCTCTAGGCTCTGGGTGTGCTGGGAGCCTGTGCATGGGATTTGACAGTTGCATTTCTGCATCTAGGCCTTAGTTTGCAACCTTCTGGGGAACTGCTGGAAAGGGGAGATTCTGCTACCCTCCTCCTCTGCCAAAGTGGGTCAAGGCATCGGGAAACTCCACAGCTAGATTTGGCTGAGCAGGTACTGATACACGTGCATGTCTGGGTATGTTTTTGCTAGCAGGGTGCAACAGGAGGGGAGACCAGCCTTAGAATCATAGAATCCCAGAATGGTGAAGGTTGGAAGGGACCTCTAGGGATCATCCAGTCCAACCCCTGCACACACAGGGTCACCTAGAGCACGTGGCACAGGACTGCGTCCAAGCAGATTTTGAAGATCTTCAGAGAAGGAGACTCCACAACCTCTCTGGGCAGCCTGTTCCAGTGCTCTGGCACCCTCACTGTTAACAAAAATGTTTCCTTACGTTCCTGTGGAACTTTTGGTGCTTCAGTTTGTGGCCATTACCTCTGGTTCAACTGGCAACAGTAGGGTTTAGACAGGAGGCTTACCTGTTGCTTCTTGCCGGAGGTGTCAGGGCAGGGACCTCGAATCCTTCAGCGATGCAAGGGTTATACTGCTGAGCATGAGGCCAGTTTTGCAACTCAGTGTATAGCAAGGCACAGTGGGAGAGTGTCTTGCAGCGTTAATGTTTAAGCTGCTGTTTTAGCTGTGGTTGACTGTGTGCTTGTGCCAGCCTCAGGATGTGAAGAGAAATGCTGAGGGCCTGGGAACTGACCTCTGCAGGTCCCCTGCCTTCTTTCAGGGTGCATTCCCTGGAGATTGCCTTTGCCCAGGATGTGCAATTGCTCGTGGCCCGTGTCCAGCAGTGACTTTGGGGCCTGCATATAATGTGCGCTGTGTGCGTGCACTGCTTGCATGTGGATGGGACAGGCATGGGGTTGGGGATGCATGGGAATAGGTGGTGATGGAGCAGGGGTGGCTCTTACCTTGGGTATGGTAGGATCCTAACCCACTAGAACCTTACAGAGGACACAACAATTTCTTGGCCATCCTGTCTCAGTAGTGACATGCAATTGACAGAGACAACAAGTAAAAAGTTTCCATCTACTAGCATTTAAATGCGTTACAGAGTTCTTATGCATTTGGGCACTTACCAGGACCCTCTGTGGTAAGTTTGCTGGCTCGCCCAAGCTTTCAGTGGGCACTGAATGCAAGAGAAGGGCATAAAGAGGAATATTACAAGGCTGTTTTCCAGCTAATGGCCATGTTTTCTGTTTTCCAGTGTATAACACCTAAATACTCTTGTCTTGTTCGTATTATCTTGTTGATAGATAATCTGTACTGTTTGCGATTTGTACTATATGGTTCACTTAAACCACTGCTACATCGCAGGAGTGCACGCAAGCACACACAATAAGCCACATACAGACTTTCCTACTGGAATCTCCAACAGGCAAAGATCAGCACGGCTGCCTCTGCAGGCAGCGCGCGTGGGACCGGTGCAGCCCCCATGCACGAGGGGCCGGGACCTGCTCAGAGCCCGCGTGTGGGGGGC
>NW_010577502.1:105066-157833 GCF_000705375.1 Tinamus guttatus | reverse complement strand
TGCTGAGCAGGGCCCCGGCACGGGGGGCCAGTGCCCCGGGTGCAGGCAGGACGCACAGGGCCACAGCAGGGAGTGGGGTGTGACGCAGCAGGGCTGCGCATCACGGGGTGCCAGCTCTGCTGTGGGGCAGCACATGCATGAGGCATCAAGGGGCACTGCGGCCATGTAACACAGTGGGGATAAGCCATGGGGCACAGCACGCTGCTGGGCCATGCGAGCAGCTGTTGTGCAGGCGCGGAGCACGCGCGGAGGTGTGGGCGACTGTTACAGAGCGCAGTGTATGGCTGTAGCGGGGGATTTTGGCTCCAGGGCCGTATGCACCAGGCATGAGGTGGTGGTGGTTCTAGGGGCTGCAGGACCTCGCTGTGTTTCAGCCGTGGCAGGTTGGGACACAGTGTCCCTGTGTCGTGGGCTGTTCTCTGCACGGGGCTGGCTGGGTCGGGCCCAGAGGTGCGGGTGGTTTTTGGAGATGTGAGGAGCCCCAGAGCCGCAGGCAGGTGCTGGGCCAGGGCGGTGCCTGCCTGGCCGGGAGGCTGCTCCTTGGGAGGCACGAGGGTCCTCACCGGCCGCTGCGCGCGCTGGGGCTGCGCGGGGCAGGCGTGGGCTGGGAGCGCTGGCTCGTGCGGCAGTGCTGGCCCGTGCGGCACTGGCTCTGCAGGCTCCGCTGGCCAGCGCTGCGAGCAGTGGCAGTGCTGCCTTCGCTGTCGAAGAATCGAACCGGCAGAAGCGCTGCGCTAATGAGGATTGACCTTGTGCTGTGGGAAGGCTTGGGACCTGCTTGCTGCTGCCTAGCCAGGCCTGCGGCACCAGCACTGGAGCTAGAGCTGGGCTTTTAGGCAGGGAGTGTGCGTTTCCCTCTGTGTGAGCAGCAGAGCATTACCTCTGCACCCACCATGCACGGGTCTGGTTGTGTCCCACTGCCACTGCTGGTCCCTACCCCGAATCCCCTCGTGTGGCGCAGCTCCTGTGGGGCCCAGCGTGGCCCGTGAGTGCAGCTGCTCGGCACATTGCCCTGGTACCCACTGCCACTTGCTGTCCCCGACCCTGCTCGACGCTGCACTGCTCTGCCTGGGGCAGTTTCTAGGAATTCTGGGCAGTTTCTGCATGGCACCTCTGCATGTGGGCATGCATGGGGCTTTGCCCAGACTCCATCCCCTGGGGACAGCAGGGGGCTGATCAGAGGAAAGTCCTGGGCACAGCTCTGTGGTGGGAGGGGGTTAGGGGGCCAGGGTTTGCATGGGACGCGGCAGGGCTGTGGGGTCTGCTAAGAGCAGCCCAGGAGCCACGCTCAGCCCATGCCATGTGCTTGGATAGCGTGCGAGGGAGCTCGCTGCAGCCTCAGCCCGGGCTCCGGCTGTGCTGTGCGGGTGCGGTGGTACATGCAGGGTTCCTGGAGGTGCATGGAGGGTTTGTGGAGGTACAGGCACCGTCCTGGAGGTGTGAGCAGGGTCCTAGAAGTAGATGCAGCATTTGTGGAGGTGCAGGCAGGTCTCCTGGAGGTGCATGCAGGCTACTGGAGGTGCACACAGCGTTCCTGGAGGTGCAGGCAGGGTTGTGGAGGTGCATGCAGTGTCCTGGAGGTGCACACAGGGTCCTGGGAGTGTGAGCAGGGTCCTAGAGGTAGACGCAGGGTTTGTGGAGGTGCAGGCAGGGTTGTGGAGGTGCACGCAGTGTCCTGGAGGTGCACTCAGGGTCCTGGAGGTGTGAGCAGGACTCCTGGGGGTGCACACAGGGCTTTGGGGGTGCTGGGCTGCTGGGCCAGCCCTGACCTGGTGACACAGGGCCACTGGCCATGGTGGCCCCTGGGCTGCGCTGTGTGGGGTGCTAAGTGCTGGATTGGATGGGACTGGGGAGAACTGCAGCACGTCATGGTCTCCTGGGCAGGGGGACCCGTGTTCTGGCAGGGCCCTTGCTGCTTGACCCCTCTTCCTTTTCCCTGGGCTGGGCCTTTGCATTTCTCTGGGCACGTTTGCATTTCTGAGCTGCTGTCCCTGAGCCTGTGTCGGCAGCGGAGAGCCCAGCTGGAGCTCCGAGCAGGACGGCCCCACCAGCCTGTCTCCTCCTGATGGTGCCCTCAGGGGCTCGAGGATCTGGGAACTCCTGGTGTGTTCTGGTCCCGAGAAGGCATTGCTGCCCAGAAGAGCAGACGAGGATGGGATGGGCTGAGGAGAGGGAATGACGAGCTGCAGGCGGGTAAGGATTAGCCAGGGCAGGGTCAGTGCCTGTCCTGTGAACGGGAGCACCCCGTCCACTCCAGCCTGCGCTGGGTCTCCTTCCCGCCCCTGTCTGGAGCTGCTCTGAGTGTGTGTATCAGGAAACATCCCAAGAGACGAGGCTTTCTTGCGTACACTTGGGAGATGCGAACATCGGGGAAGGGGATGGGTCCCCAACAGAAGGGGACCTGTACCTGCAGTGACCGGTACCTGGGGCTCTGCAGAAGCCTTCTCGTGTGGGCAGCTTGTGGCACCTGGTGTGGCAGCCGCTTCACTCATGGGTGACGGTGGTCGGCTATGTGTGAGGGTGGGCCATGGGTGACGGTGTTGAGCCATGGGTGATGGTGGGCTATGGGTGACAGTGAGCCATGGGTGACTGTGGTGGACCATGGGTGATGGTGGGCTATGTGTGAGGGTGGGCCATGGGTCTTGGTGGGCCTTGGCCTTCCCTGCAGCAAGCTCTGCTTGAGGGTGGGGATTTGTCTCCTTGGGCTGTCCTCAGGCACAGGGTTTGCAAGTAGCTTTGCAAAGACCGGTTGCACTTCATTAGTTATTAGTGTTTCAGAGACCAGGTCTTAGCTGGCAAGAGTTCAGGTTATTTAAATTTATGTCTCTTGTCAGATTTAGAGTCCCCAAGTGGGTTTTTAGACATTGTGAAGTTGTTTGCTCTTCATGTCAAGACTCCCAGCTCTCTTGGAGTTTTCTCTGAGCCTCTTTTAGGTTCCTCTGAAGTCTCCTTCTCTACCTTTGTTGGGGTAAAGCCTTTGAATTCACTTTTAGTGGTTTCCACTGTTAAGGGCAAATCTCCATCCGGGTTGTGACCTCCTCTCTGAAGCAGCAGTCCCTTTGGGGCTCTACTGCTACAGCCTAATGATGGGCCAGCACTTCAGGTCAAATAGCTGAGCAACCTGCACCGACTCTGAGCTGGAGAGAAGGGCACTGGGCGGCGCTGCACCCGTGCCAGCTGCGCGAGGGCCGGGCCGGCGGCGCACAAGGAACACGACGTCCTGGCCAAATACTCCTGCTTTGTGCAGATGCATCCTGCGTGCAGCGGAGGCTGCAGATGTGGCGGTGGGAGAGGCTCTGCCACGACACAGGGCGAAGGAGGGTGTGCGGGGCAGGAAAGGAAGCACGTTCCATCTCACAGAAGGAAATCGCCCTTCTTGCAGCACAGGAGTAGCTGGTGGCACTTGCCCCAGGAGCCCCATGGTGTCGATGGCCATGGCAGGAGGCCATGCCTGACTCCCTGCACCTAGGGGAGCTGCGGGCAAGGCCTGTGGGCCTGGAGGTGCCACCAGGGCTGGGATCGGGGTTGCTGCAAGGCTCCGAGCGGGGCAGTGTGACCTGGGGAGCAAATTGGTGCGCAGTGGCAGATATGAGGCCGTCTGTCCAGTGCTTCGGGTCACCAAAAGAGCAGCAAGAGCCCGGGCAGGAGGTGGCTCGTGAGCAAGGTCTCCAGAGCACTGTCAGTTAGGAAACCGCAGGCAGTAGGACGTGGCCTTGAGCAGGAGGCTCAGTCTCTCCTGGCAGGGCTGTTCGGTGCTGTCCTGCTGGAGACAGACCTCGGCAATTTCATGTCAGATCACCATTTTTCGAATGCCCGGGGTGGTGGCAGGTGAGGAAGATCCGCAATTTCGCTTGTGATGCAGGTGGCACTGAGTCATGGCCCTGCATTGGGCGCTGGAGGAGGAGGAAGAGGGTGTCCAAGGAGGGTGTCCTGTGTGTGTTGCAGCCTCAAGTTTGAGGTGTCTCTCTGGACCTGCCAGTGTCAGGGGGAAGGTTCCCCCCTCTCTCAGGGTTTTGATGACATGTCTGGGACTGGAGGAGGGGAATGTCCCGTGTTGGGGGTGGATGATGGTCTTGGTGCTTCAGGCTGCCCACGTGGAAGAGGAGGCTGGTTGAGGTGCTGGCCAAGGCTCCCCTTCGCTGTGGTTGGTCAGCACTTATTTCCTTCTATGCTGCAGAAAAGGCTCTGCCCTGGCCCCTCTTTTCAGTCACCTGATATTTCAGGGTAATATTTTCTGCTTGTTATCACCTTAACGCAAATGAACAAAGCCTGAAAAGCAGGGCATAAAGTATTGATTATTTTTAGGGCAAATAACACTGGGAAATAAACTTTGTTATTAAGAGAGAGAGAGAGACAAACTTCTCCTGAACTTGTGCTTAGCCAGGACTGGTGATGGGAAGGAAGGCTGCCGAGAAATGCTGCTGTGGGCCATGTGGTGGAGTTGGGTTCAGACTGGCCGTGCTCTGAGGCCCTGACAGCAGCAGCAGTCCACGGAGCAAACGTCACTGAGGGTGCACGTCTGCAGGCGGCGAGAGGGGCTGTGCATGTGGGCTGCCCCGCGGCCCGGTCTGTGCGGCGCGTGCAGGGCGCAGGGGCTGCTGGTGCCCTGCAGATCACAGGGACAGCAGGCACGCGTGCCAGCAGGGCTCCGGACACTGAGGACACGCGGTGCCATGAGGGTCGCTCCTGCTGACTCAAGACGAGACTTTCTGTGTCTGCAAATGAAAAGCCCCTTTCTGTGAAATTTTCTACCTACTGCTGTGTTATGTCTTCTTAAAATGAAAGCAGAGAAAGGACAGCAGGGGTCGGAAAATATCACTGGGCACTTTTCTTCTGAGCCAGCACCTGTCCCCTCAAAACAGCCCTCAACACAGGCGGGAGCCGAGCGATGAGAAGCGGTTTCAGGCGCGGTTGGTTCCGCCTGCGCTGACTCGGCAGCTGGCGACGCTCGGGGCAGCGCGCCGTGGCGGGCAGTGCTGCAGCGCCCGCGCGAGCGCTGTGCACGGCGCTGGCTGCTCTCCCGCGGCTGCAGGGAGCCCTGCACGTGCCACGAGACCCCCACGGAGAGACATGCTCAGAGCATGGAAGGGATTCGTGTGGAAAGCGTGAATGAAACACTGCTCCAAATCCATTCTGTGTTAAAAATCCAGTAGGAAAAACCACAGTGAAAACCTGCTCGCATATTTGAGACATGCGAGTTGCTGTCCCAGAGCCACGTTGCCGCTGGGTGCTGGCTGACACGGGAAGGGTTCCGGATGGGGGCTGGAGGCCGGGGCTGCTCTGTGCTCCCGGGGGTCTGGGTTCCTCACAGGGTGTCACTGGTGCTGAAGTGGTTAAAGTGACGGCTTTGGGGAGGTCTCACCTCTGCACGCTGCAGTACTGATTAACTCCGCATCTGCTGCCCCAACCCTGCTCAGGGCGCATCCAGGAGGACACGGGACGCGCCGTGGTGTCACGGAGGGTGAGGAACTGCCCGTCTGGCTGTGCGGTCCTTGGGCCGGGTGCGCAGTGGTGTCGTTAAAGCCCGACGGTGGCCCATGGTGCTGTGTCCTGCAGGGGACCATGCAGTGGGACCTGGGGATACCAAAGTTCCACAGGTGCGACGCCGGGGTGCGATGCAGCGCGCGGATGCGCCGCAGAGCAGGGAGGTGCAGGCTGCAGCTCCACGTTTTGCTCCATTTCGTGATGCAGCTGCAGGGCAGGGGATCGATCTGCTTTGGTGGGGGCTGCTCTGATCCGTGGTTGCTCCCAAGATAGCAGTTTCTTGGAGCTCGATAACCCAGAAAGAGCCTCCTTTGCTGAGCCTGCTGTGGACCAGGCCCTGGTGAGGGCTGGGGCTGAAGACAAGAGCAACAGCGATGAGGAGCAAAGCCACGAAGATGCTCAGCTTGGGCCCTCAGCACTGCCTGGTGCTGGAGATGACAGAGCCTCAACTTCTTCAGTCTAAACGAAGTTGTGCTTGCATCAGGCCATGGGGTACAGATCCAGGACGAAAGTATCCAAAACAAGCGTTAGAGGGTTATAATCCACGTTTAGCCTTAGTATGGACAAGCCAAGGTCTGTTTCTCTGAAATTGCTTTGAACTGGAGCCCCACATTGTTAAAACGCGTTTGAAAAGTAGACTCCCAATTTTGAAGATGGGATGCGAAAGCTTCTCACCTTGAGTCCCACTGGTAGGAAAAAAAAAAAAAGAGGAAAAACAAACTAGGAAAGAGCAAAAGTGCCTCCAGCAGTGACCTAGTCCCATCTCTCCGCAGAGTGTGCAGGGGCACTTGGGGGCTTGGAAGTCCTGGCGGTGTCTGCCCGAGCCTGGGGTGTATCCCATGGGAAACACCTTCTGCTCTGGTGCTGGGCATGGCCACGGCCACTGCTGTTGTAATTCAATGAGCAGCGAGACATGGGTTTGCTATTTACTTTTTTTCACCGGAAGAAGGGAAAACTTGTTCCAAGGAATCACAGCTCAGCACATCACATAAAAAATGTATACAGAGAGATAAGAGCCTCTCGCAGACGAGTGGCTCTTAGGAAGCTGCTATCAGAGCGCAGGAGCTCACTGAAACAGTTCAGAAGGATCTAGAGGAGCAGAAATGCTCTGCTGATGAGACTTCCTCCTGGAGCTTTCCGAGGGCTTTTCTTCTCCATTGTGTGCTGCCAGCGGGTTTTCTTTTCTCTTTTAAATCATGTTAAAACCAGCCGAAGGAACTACTGTAGGTTAAAATAATGTTTTCCCCCATTAACTTTAACTTGCAGCAGTGCCGTGGGTCAGGTCACTGTTTGCTGTGCACTGGTGGAGATGAGGGAGGAGATGTGCCCTGCTCTGCAGCTCCGCAAGCTTCATGTGACTGCAGACTGCATCCACAGTGAGAAAAGACTTTTGGTGCCTTCTGGGTCATGTTGCAGGTGGAGCTGGGTTAAAATGGTGCAGACAGGCATTGCCATTAGGAGAAACCGCAGTGACTCGTTCCTACCTCGTGCAGAGTCACCGTAGGTGTTTATGCTGCCCCATGGTGTGGGACAGGTCCAGGGAGAGGCTGACACAGTGCTCATCCAGATACCGAAACGGACCATGAAGCTACCAGCACCAGAGATGTATTTTGAGCTCCTGGCAGAGTGGATAAAACCCTGCCATGTGCTAATTAGCTATTTAAATATACACCCACCCACACCGCGCTCTATTTAGGTCCTCATTTGCTAGCACAAAGCAAGAATAAAGAGCACAAGATTCAAGTTCTTTGGTGGTGTATCTTCCTCCAGGTCATTTTTAAGATGATGAATAAAAAAGCCTTTCTGCACCAAAAGGACATGGTCCTTTTCCCTGAGGGGCAGGGCATTCCACGTAGCCTTTGCCGGTGGTCTTGGAGCTAGGGAGAAGTGGGAGTCGCTCCATGCTGAGAGCTGGGTTTGGGAGGAGCAGCACCGGACCCGGGACGGAGCGGGATCGCGGGAGAAGGGGAAGGCAGGGAAGAGGACAGATGCATCGGCTGCCACCGTGGTGGCCTTGCTGTGGCATGGCGGGGGTCTCTTCAGCCCAGGATTTGCCTCTCATCTAGATCCTAAAAAGCATTTTTCCATGTTCTCAGTTGCTTGTGCGAAAAAATGAGCAAAAGAATTAGGAAAAACACTGATATTGCAGACGGAATATCTGGAGGTCAGGGTATGACCTCTTAAATGACCCAAATGTGAAGGTGAAACTTTGATCCCTGGCCAGAACACCTGCTTTCTGCTGGTGTGGAGTCTCTGGATGTCAGTAGTTGTGTCTGATTTTCACTTCTCTGGGGAGAATCAAACCACTTATGCGCATACTTTGAGATGCATTTTGATTACAAGTCTGCATGTTGTTTTCCATAGGAGCCCTGCCTCTCTCGGATCAGATTAATGGTGCTCTGTGAATGAGGCAGCTGTTCGATGTTTTTTATCTTCCTTATTCACTGTGCAGTCCCATGCTTCGTCTGCTTGAGCTGTTGAATGTTGCACCAGACATGGCAGGTTTTAAAGAGCTTTTTTCATCACTTGATCTTCCTGATGTAACACCCAAATTAAAACCCAGGAAGTGGGATCATCAGATCTTGCAAGTATAGGAAACCATTGAATTTTATCCCTTATCCCAAGCCATGGTTTGTGGTGAGCTAGGGCACAGCACCTGCAAGGCATGCAGCCCTGGGACAGAGCTCACAGGAGACCGGAGCCTCCAGCTCCCTGGGAATCCGGCCTGTGGGGATGGATTGTTTGGCTCCAGCGCCGCAGGGCGCGGGGGCGACCAGCAGTGTTTGCGCAGCAGCGGTGACACGGATCACATAACTCGGACAAAGCCCATGGTTCGGGCTGCAGGTTAATAATTAACAGCAAACCTGCAGGCTGGGGCTGCTGAGGTTTGCCCGGGGGAAGGCCGGTCCCGCGCTGGGGCGGCCGGAGCGGCGCTGCCTGCACGGCCGGGGTGTCCCGGTGGGAGACGCAGCGGCCCCGCTGAGCCCAGCGCTGGCCCGGCCGGGCGGCGAGTGCTGCCGTGCAGGCGGGGTCGCCACGTGAGCGCTCTGAAAAGCTTGAGAAGCTGGTTTAATTTTAACCAGAAACAAGCGAGAGCCTTTCACTGCTTTGGCTCACTCAACCAGTTTGGTTCATGGGTTACACGATCCAAAGCTGAGGAACCACGTGCAGGCTTGCACGTGCTTGAGGAAAGCAGAACTTGCCTTCTTGCATTCTTCCTTTCATCCAGCCATTAAAGTTAGTTGTCCGAGGGCAAAATCTACCGAGTCTAAAATCTTGGTGAAAGAACAGTTTATTTAAGTGATTATAGATAAAAGCCCTTTTTTGTGCCACTGATGGAAAATGCAAGGCATATGTTGGTTACTACATTTTTCTTGTGTATCAAGAATGTTCAAATAGTTTTATTTAATTAGCTATAACTAAAAATACCTCAAAATGCTGAATAAACTTAATTTAATGCCAGTTCTTATAATAGTCCAGTTTGACTTAAATCGTAAGTAAAAAAAATACTCATCATCTATTAAGAATTATTCTACTCACTCTTTTATAAAATATTAGTGTAAAATTAAAGAATTGGATTTATATTTACATTATCATCACTCAAATAGATGTATATAGTTACAGTGTATTTACTTAGCAAAAACCACTTTCAGTTGTAAAGTCCATAGTGAATTGCAAATTAATCTAATGTAATGGTTACAAATTGATCAGTCTCAGCCTTTCCTTAGGAAAATAGCTAAGCATACACACACAAAACAACATTAGACTTGATTATTTACATCCGGATTTTCCGCCAGCTGATTTATCATGGTTAAATCGGTGATCACTTTGACTTAAATCAATCCACTTTGCTTTATAATGTGTGCAGAGGGAGTCTTTGCCTGAAGCGGGAGGGCTTTTGGTCACAGCTCTGCATCTTTGGTTGTAGCTGGCTGTTTTGGGAAGTTTGGCCACCAAGCACTGTGCAATGCCCTTGGGGACGTGGCAAGTGTGTTACTTAATGAGATGTTTGGAATAACTGCAGTTTATTTGCATGAAACCGTTCAAACGCGATTTAAAGGAAGGCATTTAAATAGGGTGTGTATGCAGGCACAGCACATCCAGCCTCTGCTCCTCATGCAGGCAAAGCCAACGGTCGTCCCTGCCACCTGCTCCGTGAGTCATCCCGGGGGTCAGGGATGTCGTTCTTAGGAGCAGAACGGAGTTTCACCCTGGGGTTGGTTCCCTGCTGGCCCAAGTCTGTGTGAGGTGCGTGACCGTGATGCAAAGGCCTCACCACTGGTCCCATCCCTTGCAAGGAGGGCTGCAGTGTGAGGCCAGGCCTTGTGTCTTGTCCTGGCCGCAGAGGAGGTTTAAAGGTTGCAGCTGAGTGCGGAGGTGCAGGAGGGGCCGGTGGGGAGCTCAGCCTGGAAGAGCTCTTCCGTACAAAACAAGGACACCCTCATGCTGAGGATGTGTCCTTGGCTACAGGAGGGCAGGTCCCCAGGACAGAGCTGAGGATGGGCCGTGCTTCACCCCAGCGCTCAGAGGGCCGCGGTGACAGAGCACGGTGTGCCCCAAGAGCTCCGTGCGCAGAGGCTCGAGGCACTGCAGCTGTGCGGGGAGACTGGGCTCGCCTGCTCGCGCAGGTGCCGATCCGAGGGACCGGGTGGCCACCGCGCACCGCAGCGGGACCAGCGTTACCCCTGCGGCTGCCTTTGCGAGGCCTCTTGGTGGAGCCTCTCAGTGGTGGGACGCCAGAGCCGTGCCCCAGGCAGCGCTAAACCTCCTGCGATGCACTGGAAGATGAATCCAGAATTTCAGCTGAGGTGGTCACAGCTCTGTGTGTGCTTGGATCCTCAGTGGACAGGGACAAGTGCTGTTTGAGGGCTCTGCTTTGCCGCGGGGTCCGAACCCTGGCGATGAATGAGGCACTGGGTGCTACCAGCTGTGCCGGAGCTGCTCTCATCTCTCTCTGAAGTCTCGTCGTGCTCCCCTCCACCCCTGCAACGATGCCAGGCTGAGAACCGGCTTTTTGGTAGGGCACAAGTTGTGTTGCCTCCTTAGGAAGTGTAGGCTTTAGCTGCATGTAGACATTTCTAGGCATCTGTGGAAAATTTTTCCTTTTGCATCTCTGTGCTCTTGAATAATTTTCTTGTGCCGTTTTATGAAATGAACTGTGGGACACAGGGTTGTTTTTGGACCTTCTCTCTCTGCTTCCCAGCACATGGGCTGTGAAGGGATAAAGCATTTCACAGGCAGGTTTTTCTTGGGTTAAATTGTCAAATGGGCTTTTCTGTTGTCTTTCTGCACCTCATGTCCTGAACAGTTGTGGAACAGCAGAACTTCTGAACCTTGAAGGTTCAACCACTACTGAGTTCTGGGAACTCTGGGGACGGAGAGGCAGAGCAGGTGGATTTCACCCTTCCTTGGGGAGACGTTTGCAGGATGTATTGCATGTGTGCAGGAGCTCCTACCACTACCTGTGCCTGGGAAACGGACACCAGCTGGTGCTATGGATTTTTTTCTCTCTTTTTTGGAAAGAAGGTATGAGGGCAGCCCTTCCTCTCTTTTCTTGCCTGTGCTTAGAGGACAAAGTGAGAATAATTGAGCCATAATTCACAGTTGCTGGAAAGAAAGCATGGACCACAGTATGAGAAGCAGTGCTGCAGCTTTATATTACAGCTAACTCCAGGGGAGATTATTTTTAATAAAATCTGGGTTGATAGAAAGTTCTGAGGTTAACTTCATTTTTAATGTATGGTTCTCTGTGTATCAACCCGGAAAGCAGCTTCCTGCTGTTTCCAGCTGCTGAGATGTTGGCATTCATGTGCCCAACAGCTCCGGGACACGACACCCCATGTACCAATGGAGCCCACATCTAAAATGGATGTCTGAAGCTATTTATCATCATTAAAAAAAAAAGGCAGGGGGGAATATGGAATATGAAGACTAGAGTTAAAAAAAAACCTTGGCAAATGATTGAAAATCTGCAGTAAAAAGTGCTGTGGATCAGCTTGTTCCCACCACCTCTGCCTCCTGCATTAGCATGCAAAGAAACCACATAGGAGGTGGCTCTGGAGACCAGAGTTCCATTTTGGAGAAGGTCTTTCTTTGCCCTTAGGTGTTTGTGGGGACACCAGTGGACAGGGATGGACCCCGGAGAAGCGTTGTGTCCCACTAACTCTGTGTCCACAGCCTGACGGTGCCTACAGAGACATTAGGATCATCCCTGCATTTTTAATCCCATCTGAATAATTTCTTGACATGCCTTCACACAGAAATGTTTAAGCCTCTAGTTACTGATTTCATGTTTTAAAGCCTGTAGGTTTGTGCAGGGTCACAGGTGTGACTAAGTTTTGTGGCAGTTATTTCTGCTGCAGCTGGGATTTTGTCCAAGATGGGACTTTGGCAATAGAGTGTAAATGTTCAAAATTAGATCCACCAAACTACCCATGGAAGCCCATTGTACAGTGGAGACCCTACTTATTTTTTCCTTCTGTCCTGCCCCAGATATTTTTATGGCTTTTTCCCAGAAATCTGTGTCACTTCTGTATTGTGTGCCTCCTGTCAGATCCAGGAGAGGGCTGTGAAAAGGCAGTGGCCTCACTCGATATACTGATGTATCTGGAAAAAAGTGCACAAAGTGTTCCAAAACTGAATGGCCAGTGGTCCTGAAAGCTTGTTTGTTTTCTTTGGCTGTACGAGCAGGATTAATAGAAGACATAACCCCTCCTTTTCTCTTGGGTATCTCTAGCCTTAGATGGCAACAACAATGTTGCCTTTCCTAAAAAATATGGGATAGCCAGTCTTCAGGAAGATGTCGTTCCTCACCTTGGCATAGGTCACCTTCCTGAGAGGTGGGGAGAGCTGTGGGGGTTATAAGTGAGTTTGAAGTATGAAATTCCAGTCCGTTCCTCCATTTTAATTAAGTTGCAATTGTGGTATAGCTGGGTATCAGGGCTGTGCCTGTGCATGCACCCTGTGCACTGAAGGAGTGGAGTCCTGCAGTCCTTGAGTGGATAAATCCTGGGATGGTAGGGGATGTTATCCTCTTACCCGAGGAAACAATGGGCTGGCTGGAAACTAGGTGATCTCTGTAACAAGGAGCCCTCCCCAATTCCTGGATTACTAAATCTGCATACGCCCAAAAAGATTTGCTTTCGACACAGGTTCATGGGGATTTATCAGCAATGAAAGAGCGGCATGGTTCTGGTTCACCCAAATCCATTTTGTGCACAGGCAAGCTCTGAGTGAGAACGCAGGGTTTACTCCAGCAAAAAAAAAGGTTAAATCCTGGATTACAAAGTCAGCAGTGCAGTTACAAAAGAAGTAACAGCGCGCAGATTTAGAGTATATCTTGCATTTACATTTTTATCCCAAGGCCTTTTGCAGCTGCAGGAAGCCGAGTATCTTGTCTAGCTGTGCTCTGCCTCCAGGTTATTCTTTCAGAGCACTCATGGATGCAGAAATCTTGATCTCCTATTTGTGCTGTTTTCTTTTTTTCCCCAATTAGCTTATGTTTACACAAATTCAAAGCTTGTCCTCCACCACCCCCTGTGTTCTCAAGTGACTATAGGGTGTCTCGGTATTGTGACCTTGCATTTAGAAGCTTGCTTTTAAAGTGCTGGAGAAGAACCATCTCTAAGCACCAGAGACTCTTCTGCATCTTTTGCAGCCTGTTCATTTCTTCTTCCAGAAAGTCAATTGAATTGATCTAATTTTTTTTTGTATGGACTATTATTCTGTTCCACAGTCTTACATTTTGCATACTACATAGGGAAAATGTTTTTAGCATAGTTACCTTTCAGTTTACTTGCAGTTTATGACTACTTAGCATAGCACAATTATATACGCTATTAGTTACAGGTGAAACACGTGCAGTTTGCCTTGCCTCAGAGAAGTGTTTCTTTCTCAGCAGTTCACAAATTGAAATTTTATCTTTCATTTAACTGGGGCTTGGTCAATTAATTACTTGTAGGATTAGGAACAAGGCCTTCAAGTACCGTGTGTGAGTGACTGAGAAGCAGAGGTGGAACCTGATCCCGGGGCTGATAAGCAGAGTGATGGTCCAGGCCTGGAGGAGGCAGCAGCTCCTGCGTGTCATGTTACCCTGTCGCTGTTGCGCAGTGTTCAGCACCAGTGCCATGAATTAAACAAATTCTGGCAGGGTAGAAAGCAGGATAAGTCACTGCAAGTATCAGTAAATGGGTTAAATGGAAGAAGATGGACCTTTTTGAGTCAGACAAGATTGGAGATTTCACATTGTTTTGGGATGGGACTTGTGCGTTTTCAGCCTAAGTGGCGAAACAGCCCCTTGCTGGAGCTTGGAAGCGTTTCCGTCGCTGGCCAACATTGCTCTGTCTTGTCTGGGTTCCCTGCGGACTGCCTGGAGTCCCGGGGCAGCTCTGGTGTGGAGCAGAGCTGATGGCTGCCCCAAGAGTGACTGGAGCAACGGACCAAGGAGCGCTCGCTCGCTGCTGGTAATTGAGTCCAGGGGACTTTGCTGATTCCTCTTGTAGCGGAGCAGCAGCCTTAATTGGTCATGCTGGCTTATGGACCTGATAATTGCTTGAGACAGGGATACATATTTATGGTAATATCCAGGGTCTCATTTGTGATTACAGAATCAGTGCACTAGGTGTTGTATAAACATGGATGACAACAAACTTTCCAGCCTGAAAATCTTATTTTTATTTCTGTTTTCCTAGTTACATTTACATTTCAGAATAAAGCTTTTTTTTTTCTCCTCAGTTAGTATATTGCATAAAATAAATGGGGTGTGCAAAAGCATTGATTTAGTTTTACTAACAGAACCATAAATTATTTATTTCTCTTTATAACTATGAAACATTAAAGCAATTTTTTTTTGCATTTCACGTTTGCTTTGTTAAGCTTTCCATCAGTCATTTCAGACTAACAAATAAGTGACATTTTTTTTCCTGAGATCCTTTCATTCTTTCAAATATTCTTTTTTCATACCAAAGCGTACTGAACCCACTGCACCATCTTAAATGCCCCAAAGCTGGGTGAGCATTTACTGCCTTCCTCTGTGATGTAAGGCCTGCACAGTGCAGATCCAAATCCAGAGCTGGAGCAGGTAAAAGATGTTATAAGCCTTTTCCCAGCCTCATTCATCCCATTGGTACTTATTCCTCATGTAGTCTAGCTCAAATGTGCCCCACTGCTGGGAAGACAAGTTCTCTCTTACAGACTTTTCTTCATCATCCACTGTCTGTCCGTATGAGATTTGAGTGCTGGTCGCTATGCTGTATTAGCAAGGGACATTTATAGAGCAAGGAATATGTTGCACTTCTGCAGAGATGGATGCCAGAGTAATAGCACGGGGGGCCTGCTCTGGTCCCAGCATGGAGCTGCACAGAAATGGACTTAGCTCACACTGGGGAGAGTTGAGCGCAATGTCCTTCCATGGGGATCTCCTGTCCAGCTTGCACCGTTTCCTGGATGATGTGGGCAAGCCCTGCCGCCCCGTTGCCACAAAGGATAATAGCACTGTAGGCCCGAAGTGGCTTTGCTAGTAGGCAGATCTGATGTCCATCTTCCAGGTGGCCTCATGGAGCAGCTGCTTGGGCTGCAAGTGGCTCTCCTGCCACTCCTTGGAGGCAGCATTGGTGTGCTGCTCTCCAGGAGAGACATGGAGAGACATGGAGAGACATGGAGCGACGTGGAGAGACGTGGAGAGACGTGCCTTCTGCATGGCTGCTGCCCTGTGAGTGACTGTCCTGGCCCAGGTGTTTCCCCTGGATGCACAATGTTCTCCTGCAGACAGACTCTTTTGTCCTCTGTGCAAAGGAGGAGTGCAGGGCTACATTGCTGTGCATTTGGAAGAGCAGAGCGAGGCAGGCAGGGCTGGGGAATAAGGAGCAGTGGGGCTCCACACCACGTGCCTGCTCCTCAGACTGCTTCAGCAGCCAGAGCATCCTCCAAGACAACATAGAGCAGCCCTGGATGGAGGCTCCCCATGGACCTCTTGCAGCCTCATGGTCCTGAGCTACTGCAGTCATTGAGAGAGCACCTGTAGCTTGATTTGGGCAAGAAACAAGTGTTGTATGAGGGGGATGGATGAAGGAGCTGTGTCTTTTCCCTGTGCATGCTGTTTCCCATGGGAACATAACCTGGAGCTTTGGCAACTCTTTACCTTCAAGCCTCTGTGTTGGTGTTGGCCTTGCCCAGCCTTGGGCAACCTGACTGTGACTGCTGGGTTTCCTTTGAGAGCAGTGAGGACATCCAGCAGCTGTGCAGCCGAGGAGGTGTCTCAGCCCCTGTGGTGCTCGTTTATCGCGGCACAGATTGATGCAGCGAGTGGCTCTCCAAATGCAGCTAGACTGGAGCTGCATGGCTGGGGGTGTCTCTCTTCCATTCTCTGTGTTGCTGTGATCTGGCACAGTGCGTATTTCCATGACATTTTTTCTCTCTCCTCCTGCCGTTTCCGCTGGCAGATTTACCTCTAATTTGCTGCCTCGTGTGTAGGTCATTATCAGGCATTGCTGCTTGCGTATGTTGTCTCCTCGGCTGAGTATGTGTGTGTGGGAAGTTTTACAAAACAAGATTAACTTGAATAAATCTTTGCTGAGCCTCATGCTATTGACTAGGAATGTGTTACACTTCGTGTACATGTTCTGCTTATTTGGGATGCAAACCTGATGAGTGTCATCTTACTTCCTTTTAGTATCTTTGCGATTTGAATGTCCCCAGACACCATCCAATCTCACTTCTCTAGTCAGGTCTTTGACACTATTTGTTGACACTGCTGTACAGTTGCTCAGCCCACAGACGGTGTGATGGGGGCACATCCAAGGCCATGGATAAGTTTCGATTAATTAAGATGTGCCTCTTAACTATGGCATCTGCCATTTCTGTGGTGGAGTACTTTTACAATTGTCCATTAAAGAAAACTGCTATCAGTCTGTTAGAAATCATATTTTCCTGGTGATACTTGTTTTAATAAAACTGACTGTAACTACCTTTGGCTCATAGCTCTGTTTCTGTAGACCACTGATTCTCTAAATGTGGCCTGACATTCTCCAGACCTTGATGTCAATGAAGGCTTGGCTAATTCCTGAAACAACCAGCTAACCTTGCAAAATCCACCCTCCTGCTTCTGGTTAGCTGTTCCTTCTCATTCGTGGAAATGCATGCTTTCTTATGCATCATTTTACAAAATGGTCTTCAGGACCAAATGGGCAAAAGGTTGAGGTAGTGGAACCACGTTGTGGTGGTGGCCTCTGCATGGGGAATGCAGCTAGGAGCATCCACAGGCAGGAAGCCCTGAGCGTGTGGCTGGGGCTGATCCGGGTGAATGTCCTGGGCTGGGAGATGTAGGAGGTTGGGGAGCGGTACTGGATGAGGGAGAGTGTTATTGGCTAAGGGAAGGAAGGCGGTCATAGCCCAGGCGCAAACCGGGCAGTCGTTAGAGCAGCAGCGGCCACTTCAATAGAGCAAGGTTGTTCTCATCCCGTTGCCCTGGTCCTGTCCTCACACTGATTCCCTAGTAAGGAGCTGCTGTGGTTGCTGAAAGCAGAGTCAGGACTGTGCCCTGAGGTGTCCCGGGGGCCCAGCCCGCAGAGCTGGAGTCGCCTTTGGCGGGTCTGTGTCCTGCTGTGTCTGCAGAGTCTGAAGGAGCATCGACGCTGAACGCAGCGGTGACGGCCTCGATCACCTCCCTGGGGAGGACACGTAGCACATCTACCTCCGAGACCACCTAGTTACGGGCAGTTTTTCGGAGAGTTGTTATCTTCTGAGCTAGCTGATCAGCAGGTGCCTGTATTTCTAAATATTTGTGCATATTTTGAGCAATGAACACTAACATAAACGAGCTAGTGGGTATCAAGGCATGTGCTTCAGGATGTCCTCACTTTGTGCCTTACCTTGTCACTATAAATTATGGGTCTCTGTAGCAATGCAGTGTGATTGTTAAAATGATTTATTCATTAAGGAAAAACCTTGGAAATGAAGTAATGCATCCTTTCATATTTTACCTCCATATTTGTTAATGTTCATACTTCCTGCTGGTGTTGACTTCCTGCTTTTCCTTCATAGTGATGGTGAATGAAAGCTGAGTTTCTCTTTGGAGTTTTAGTGAAGTTCTTCTTGTTGATATCTTTCCTTTAGTTTGCATAGGACCAAAACTAATGTATGGATAAGGTTTTCTATGGTCAGTGACCATATCTCACCCAGAAACTCCCTTTGAACACCAAGGAGTTGTAATATTATCTAGTCTAGACTGTCAATAGGCACTGAATTTCCTCAGACATGTTCAGTCCTTGGCTTTTCCTTCATGGTTTGGTTTAGAGTTTGTAATACGTTGTGTGATGTGAGCAAATAAACTGCATCGTGTATTGCATTGTGTATTGTAAATTGCAATCTTCTTTTTATGTGGGAAGCAGGATATCAATTCCCTTATAGACCTAAAGGAATTTGCAGTATTCAAAAGCAGAAGCTTGCAAAGTCTGCAGCTGCTAACAGGAGGAAAACAAACAAAACTTTTTTTTTTGTAAATGAGAAAATATGGAAGTCAGGTAGTCAATATAGCTGCCCCCAATAATATTTACTTTACTATCAACTTTAGGTTTTGACAACTTGAAACTCCTTTTTTTGCTGAAAACGTGGTAATATCATGTGAACCTTGAGGCTTTGTTGCTTAGCAGCAGTCCAGTTTTGGGTTGCTTTTAGAGCTGCCAGGGCAAGGCGTGTTGGGCAGTCCCGGCTACGCTCCTCAGCAGAGCAGTGGTTAATGGATTTATCAGCACTGTCATTAGTCCTTTGTAAGTAAACGCTGCGAGAGGAGGTGGGAGCTGCTCCCCAGCTTGCAGATCAACTCGTGCGTTGCTGCTCTCAGAGGTGTCCATGCAAGGGCAGGGTGGCTGGTGCATGCGATGCCCCGTGGAGCTGCTGTCGGTGCGTGCCGGACCCGGCACGGCAGCACCGCGTCGACAGTGCGGAGCGGCGAGCGGCAGCGTGGAGCATCCCCCGTGCACGGGGAGCCCCTTCCCAGCACCTGGCACCCTGGGAGCCACGCAGGGAGCAACGGGACGGGCTGCATCAGCAGCAGGAAACGCTGGGGAACTCCCACGAACGGAGGGAGCCACGGAAACAAACAGGTGATATTAGGAAGAACGAATAAAAAAGACAGAGCAATAAGTGATTGTTGAAGGGTTTTCAAGCATGGAGCAGAGAAGCAGATAGTAAAAATGTGCCTTTTCATTCAAAACAGTTGTTATATCAGGGAAAAGAGATTTGCAAAAGGAATTGTTGAAGTTGTCTTTAGTGAAAGCTTTAGTGTCAACGTGGAAAGCTAAAGACCAATAAACTTATATGTTCTATAGTAGTTATATTCAAGCCAGAGTAATTAAACAGCTGGAAAATTGTTTCTGATAAGACTTAACCATTGCCTTTTCAGAAGAAGAAAATCATGTCTCCCTAATCTGTTTTAATTCTTTAACAATAGAAGATGGATAAAAGAGAGCTGATTGCCAAGATCTCAAAACAGTCCATGAAAAGCCTCTAAGAAATTTCTTTAGAAGTTACATGTGGAGTGCTGAGGAGTTGCACTGCAGCAAGTGCTGCCGTGGAGCCTGCCATGGACAAGGAGGAACAAGTGATCAACTCTTGTCTTCAGAAGTGTTTGGCAGCGTGTTCAGGGGCAGCTGGGAAAACATCTCAAAGCTTGTAACCGTGTTCAGAGCAAAGTAGGACCTGAGTGTGGTCACAGCGGGTCAGAGCACGGGGTGTCTGGATCAGTGTCCTAGCTGGGCTGGTGGACCAAGGCTGTTCAGAAGGGCACGTGGTGAAAACTGCCTCAGCCTCAGACAGCTCCAGGGCCCCCTGGACCAGAGCAGCCATATTAAAAGACCTCCAGTAGATGTCCTTTTTGGAAATATATAGAATTGTATTTTGAATGCTTGTCTGCTCTTCACCCTGCATCAGGAATGGCAAAAAGGAGGATGTGGGGAGTTACTCGTCAGTCAGCCTCATGTCTACCACTAGGAAGGTGATGGAGCAAAGCCCCATGGAAGCCTGTTCAGGCACATGAAGGACAGTCAGTGTGGATTTATCAAAGGTAAATCATGCCAGACCAACCTGATTGCCTTCCCACTGAGAAAATTGGCTCTGTGGACAAGTAGAGAGCAGGAAATGTTTACCCCAAATTTAGGAAGATTTTTGATGCGATCTCCCATAGTATCCTTACAACAAAACTGGACAGAGGTGGTTTGGATAACTGGACAATAATGTAGGTGGAAAGTTGTCTGGCTGGTCAGGCTTAAAGGGTGGTGGTGGTAGATACAAAGCCCAGCTAGCAGCTAGTTACTGGCTAATTCCTCAAAGATGGGTATATTGAGATTCATAACATGTAATACTGGTTTGAAAGAGCTGGATGGTGGGATGGAACTCACCATCAGCAAGTTTGCAGATACCAAACAGTTGATATGCAGGAGAACAGGGCTGATATTCAGCGGGACCTCCACAAGCTGGAGAAATGGGCCCACAAGACCCTCATGGTGGTCAACAGAGAAAAATGCCATGTCCTGTCTCTGGGCTGGAATAATCTGGTGCAGCAGAACAGGATGGGAAAGAGGCTCTAGAAAGTTTTTTTTTAGTGGGGGGGTCCTGAGGAGGACCCCATTCACCCCAGCATTGGCTGGGGACAAATGAGAGAGCAAAACTGTTCTTGGAGGTGCATGTGGCAAGATGAGGTGCAAGTCAGACATGGATGAGAGGATGGCTGGATCTGGGACCAGGGCCCACAACAGCTACAGGATCTCTGTCCTTGGAGGTACTCACTACTTGCTTGCCAGGGCTCTACAGAATCGTGTGCTCTGACCAGGACCAGGGACCCCCAGGGGACCCCTTCCCCTGACTTGAGTCTGTGATGTGGTGGTATAAAGCTCCACAGATGAACACATGATGGGTGGTGAAGAAATGCTGATTTTTGTCCTGCTCCGACTCTACTAGTTACATTTACCACCCTCCAGAGTTTTGCTTTGGAAGAGACGTTATTGTTAGAGGGTAGGAGTTAGGTTAGCAGAAGTGCAGGTTGTTACAAACATGGTTTTCGTGCTAAAGTCTTGGAGAGTTCTTTATTATGGAGAAAAAGGAGCCAACCAGGAAATCAGGATAGTTGTTGAGACCTTGAGGCAGAGGAGCTGTAGCTTATTGTAAAGTAAGGAAAGTGATAACTTTGAAGAAATGAGTGGTAGTAAATTGTAAACTGAGAGTTATTGTTGTAATTAGTCAGACCTGGACAAAGTGTTCTGATTGGGTTAAGCCAAATAACGAATGATGCACACAATGCTGATCTGTGATTATGACTACATAAATGAAGGTACCTGGGGGACCAATTTGGAGTACCTCACCAGAACCCTGCAGCATGCTGTTGAACTGATCAGTGTCAGTGCGTCTAATGAAGATATCATATCTGTCACTTTGTCTTGTGGTGTTTGCCTCAATTCCCAAGGAGATAATACTTGCTTATCCTCTCTGTGCTGCTTCTGTTTTTGTCATATTGTTTCTCAGTCTTCACTTTCCCAGCCTGAAGGCTCTTGTCCGTTCAGTTGAACTTCACATGAAAACTACTCCAAGCCCTTGATCATCCTTCTCTGCAACTTTTCAGCTTCTGTTACACCATTCCTATATGGGGAGCCCGAACTGCACGGAGCACTCGGGATGCTCTGTCCCGCTCCGTCCTGCTCAGGCAGGACGGGGTGGACGCAGCGATGTAGTGACGTTTGGTGCTCCTTCGGTCGCGGTTCCTGACACTCTGCTTCCTTTTTTTTTAAGCTGCAGGGCTGCCACAGCCAGGCTGTAGTCAGCTCAGAGCCTGCCTAGGATTTTTTTATTATTATTATTCCCATATGCTTTACTTTGCATTTACCTGCATTGGGTCAATCTGCTGTATTCTTCAGCCATTTGGTCCTTCTGCAGGATTTTGTACTGGCTCTCACGGAATGGCTTGGTTGCTTGCACCTCTTTTGATCACTTATTTATGCAGATGAGAACCATCCCTCTTGTCCCCGGGCTGTAGAGCTATTCAGCTATGTGAAGCTATCTTCAAGAGTTAAGGCCTGGAGAGGATGCTCAGGGGGACCTCATCAAGATAATACAGGCCTTGTAGAAGGGTAGATAAAGATCACTGTTGATGGTGCAAAAGAAGATGCACTGAAGAGAGAAACGTGAAAGACTGGTGCAATTAATTCTAAAATGAATGCATCAGCCCTGGAAAAGGTACCCAGGTTAATGAATTAGTTTAGTTCCTTTTGGATTTTTTGATCCATATGATCTTGATGGATCAAGTTATTAGGATGCCTTAGAAGTGACTGTTTTGCAGTATGTTAAATATGAAGTGAGGAAGCAGAAGTAAATATCTCTGCTGGCATTTTTTTTTCATATGGAGCTATCAATAAAGATGTGAGCATAACTGCCATGCATAAAAGTGTAAAAAAGCCCTACCAGACCCTTCCAGTGGTTTGTCTGCCCAGTCTCAGTCTCTAGTAGTGGCTAAAGGGCAGGTAGTTTATGAGATAAACTGCCCAGTTGATGGGATGCACAAATCTGTCCACTTTCTGCAGTCCGTTTGCCTCTTGCTCCTCCAGTTTCCACAATTATGCATTGGTTTGTTAGATGCTTCACCCTGTCTTCTCATTTTCATATTCACATGTAGTAATTGGAGCTGGATCCATCAAAATAAATTATGTTTTAATTCGTTCAAATATAAACTTTTACAGCTAGCAATAAGGACTAATGCCAGATCTATAAATCAGGGCACCGTGTTCTGGGAAGGATATAGGATCTGGCCATCTACAAGGGATGTAATTGTTGAATGTAAACTAGACCCACATTGCCATGTGCTTTGAGAAGAGCTAGTGCCTGGAGAGAGAAGCCAGGGAATAGCAAGAAGAGGTAAGGACAATATTTTATAGCTGTATGTGACGGCTGGGAGACAGATGCTAGAATATTGCCTCTGGCTCTGAATTTCCCCCATTAAAAAGTGTGTTTAAAATTAAAAAGGGTTCTGAAAAGAGCGTCAAAACTGATTTGAGATCTGGAGAAAATGCACTGTGATTTATGAACTGAGAGAGACTGATGTCTCACTAGCTCACCCTCAAAAGGACTGGGAGATGACTACGTTAAATGGGGATAGCACTGTGAAAAGAAACTGAATAAAGAGCTGTTCAGGACCATGGACAAAAGATATAACAAAAATAATAGAAACTTAAGCGAAATAAATCAAATAAGAATTAAGACATATCTTTTAAAAGTGAGGATGAGTGTGTGGTTTATTGATCTGTCCAAGAAGAGTGCACCTTTCCTGTCATGTGGTGGTTTTAGACCCAACTGGATGCTGTTCAGGCAACTATACTATCCAAATTCAAGTAATCTGGCTTGTTATAGGAGTTGCTGGTTGAAACTTATGGGGCAGTGATCTTTTGCTCAGACTAGATGACCTAATGGACCTTTTTGGGTTTAAATTTGGTGATATAAATTCAGTGCAATATGTGCTGTGAAGCCATCTATAGTATGCCCTTTCTCATTCTTCAGCAAACTTGATTTGCTCTGTATTTCCCAGGCCCTCGTTTTCTATCTAATCACAAGATAGATGTTGATATTTTGTGGCTGTGGTGATGGTACAGTGAGTCAGATGGATAAATGGTTCCAGATCTCGGGAAGTAATAGGCATCAGCGTGATTTACAGGCTCAAAACTCTTTGCATTTCCTATGCACTGTCTTTTCCTCGTGAATAGTTCATCCTTTGGATGAGCAGGCTGGCGATTCTGCTCTTCAGCAGCCCTTTCCATGTGGGTGGCTGATAATTAAGCTGTTGTAGTGCTGTGTAAGAGGGAGCTTGTGCCTGCACCAGTCATTTACAGTTCATCAGAAGCTGAATTGCTTTAAACATCCATTTCAAGCTGTCTTTATCTCAGAGGCCACTGCTGCTCTGGTGGAACTGTGAGATGTTAGCACCACTGAAGAGATGCAATAACATGGCTCTTGGACTCTCATTTTTAAGAGATCTGTGGCCACTGTGGGCAGCGTCCTGTCTCAGGCTGCAGGTTTCAGAAAGTGATGCAACTTTTATGTACAGCAGCCAGCAACATCCTCTGAGATCAGCTTCTAAGTCATGATGACCCTTCTGGAAGACCTGGAGAGCCAGGATGGGCTATGTCCATCACGCACCCCGCCATGGCTGCGAGCTCCCTCCTGATCCTTGCCATGCTCCCTTGCAGCGCGGTCGCTTCTCCCGGAGCAGCGTTGCAGCTCATCCCATGGCATCCACAGTGCTCCTTGGGAGGCAAGCTGAGCCCGGGACACTGCTGTATCGTTGGCGTACGCAGCCAGCTCGCGGAGCTGCTCCCCGTTCCCTGTTCCCTGCTTCCAGCACTTTGTTCTTCAGCCGTCGTCTCCTCTGCCTGTCCTTGCCGGGACAGTTGGCAGGCCAAAGTCCAGAGTTGTCCCAGGAGACTACACAGCCTCTATAATTTCCTGGCTTCCCTGGTGAACTGGGACAATCCCTATTTGTCCTGCACAAGGCTGGATGCTTACAGCAACTTACTGAATTCTGCTACAGCTTCATTTTCAAGAATGTGAGGCTGCTTCTGTTTTATTTTAGATCCCTTTCAGGCTTCCTTTTCTCTGTTCTTCTCGAGAAATCTTCAGATTTCTCCAAATCTCTATATTTTAGGACTATATTTTGAAGGAAGAAAAAAAAAGAACAAGCAGAAAATTTGCATGATTATACAATTGCTTGTGTGTTAGGATTCCCTTTTTCATTCACTGCTTCTGTTGGCCTTGTGTCCGTCTCTGTGGGACCAGGATAAACCCTGTGTCTTTTTGGGCTTTTCTTCTGGAGTCACACCCATGTAGAGTTGCATCTTTTTCTGAAGGGAAGGTGTTTGAAGCCCTCATGTTCTCTCAGGTGAATTTGAAAAAGCGAGTGGAGGTGGTGGGATGACGAGGTATCTGGAACATGCCGCAGTGTCCTGCAGTGAAACCCTGCAAGGAGGCAGCTGTCATGGGCATTTGGAAGGACTGCAGTTGGCAAGGCCAGGGGCTTTGGGGCGCACGTCATGCCTGGAGGAGCATCCCGGAGGGTTTAACATACCCTATGGAACAAGAGCTGGCCAAAGACCAGAAATCTCCTCCCAGATCACAGGAAGAACCGACTGCCCAAACTGCTCCATTTGGGGAAAAAAAAAAAAAAAGAGAGAGAGAGAGAGAAAATGTGTAATTGAAGAAAAACAAACATAGTTCCTCATGGAAAGGCAAAAAAGTTACCTGGACTTGCTCGCTTTACATGTGCTGCCTGATCCCAGTCCCTGTGCTCTGAGAAATTGTCGTCCTGCCATGTCTGCTTCGTCCACGATGCCTGCAGCTCCACATACCATTTGCAAGCTGAGGACTCTGGCTTGGGACGTGCTGTTTGTCCGCTGAGGACTCTGGCTTGGGACGTGCTGTTTGTCCCCTCGAAATTGAGGGGACCTCGATTCACCTCAAGTCATCTCCATCATCCTTCTCTTTGCTTTTCCTGTGTCTGGAAAGACGGGGTAACCAGTGCCGTATGTGGTATGGAAGATCTTGATGTGCTGCCAATTCGTGAGTCTCATAAAGGCCGTTTCTACATCATTTTGGTTCAAGTCCCAGCACAGGTCCTTATGTGATGTTGCTAATGAACTCCCCTATAAGAAACGCTGCCTGCTTAATCTCAACCAGTCTTTTCCATCATCCTAGTCCATTATTAATCCAAAGAATGCTTTCTTGTGCATGCAAACCTAGTTTCTCAGGAGCCTTTGGCTTTGCTGAAAAGGGTTTGACAGTAGAGAGCCGACTGCTAAGCTGGACTTAGTCTCACTTCTGCAGGTTTCCTCCAAGTGCTCTTGGTAGATTTTGAAGGTAGGATGTCACAGAGCAACATTAGTATTGAACCCGATGCTATGCTAGCTCTGATTTTGCTGTATTCCTGCCCATTTTCCCAGGACAGAGCTCAGAGCTGTTGTTCTCCAGAGCCCTCGCACATCTCTGAGCCCTGTCCTGGGGTCCCCACCGCCTGTCCTGTGCCCTCGGCATGGCCGCTCTGCACCACGTTCCGGGCATGGGGAGCACCTCGCCGGCTCTGTGCTGGAGGGCACTCGAACCTCCTGGATGAGCAGCCCGGCCAGGGTGACCTGGTGCTGCTCGAGGGCTGCTCTGGGGTCTGCGCTGCTCACGCTGCCCAGGGAGAGGTCTTATCCCCATCCTTGTGTCCTTTTGCATGGGCAGCAGTTGGAGTGGAAGTCAGCAGGGTCCAGGAAGGCTGAGTTTTCCTCCAGAAGAAAATCTTAAAGGCGCAGGAGCAAAGTGTCCCTTCGTGTCCAAAGATGAGCCAGAGGGGAAGACCAGACCAGGCTGGTCTGCTGAGACTCTGGGGAAAAAAAGAGAGTTACCACCTTTGGAAGAAGGGAAGTAACTCAGGAAGATTACAAGGAAGTTGCTAGGGAATGATTACAAGGAAGTTGCTAGGGAATGTTGGGAGGAATTCAGAAAGGCAAAAGCTTGGATGGAACTCAATCTGGCCACATCTATAAAAGACAACAAAAAAAAATTCTACAAATACATTAACAAGAAGAGAAGGGCCAAGGAAAATCTCCATCCTTTATTGGATGTGGCGGGTAGTATTGTCACTAAGGATGAGGATAAGGCTGAGGTACTTAATGCCTACTTTACCTCAGTCTTTAACATTCAGATCAATTATCCTCAAAATACTAGGCACCTGGAGATGGAAGAAACAGATAGAGTGCAGAATAAACCGCCCATAATCCAGGAGGAATCAGACAGTGACCTGTTACTCCGCTTGGACATCCACAAGTCTGTGGGGCTAGATGGGGTCCACCTGAGGGTTCTGAGGGAGCTCGCGGAAGTGCTTGCCAAGCTGCTGTCCATCATCTATCAGCGGTCGTGGTCAACAGGGTTGTCCCCGATGGCTGGAGACTTGCCAGTGTGGTGCCCATCTACAAGAACGGTTGGATGGATTATCCAAGGAACTACAGGCCTGTCAGGCTGACCTTGGTATTGGGGAAAATTATGGAGCAAGTCATCTTGGGGGCGATCACACAGTATGTGTGCAACAACCAGGGGATCAGGCCCAGCCAACATGGGTTCATGAAAGGCAGGTCCTGCCTCACCAACCCAAAGTCCTTCTACAACCAGGTAGTGGATTAGAGAAGGGCTGTGGACGTGGTCTCCTTAGACTGCCATAAGACCTTTGACACCACCGCCCACTGCCTTCTCCTGGAAGAAGCTGTCAGCTTATGGCTTAGACTGGTGGACTCTTTGCTGGGTGAGAAACTGTCTGGATGGCCGGGCCCAGAGAGTGGTGGTGAATGCCACCCTGTGCCACATGCTTGAGGAGGGGGCTTGGACTAGATGAACTTTAGAGGTCTCTTCCAACCTCAACCATTCTGAGAGTCTGTGTGAATGGAGTTAAATCCAGCTGGTGACCAGTTACGAGCAGTGCTCCCCAGAGATCAGTCTTGGGGCTGGTCCTCTTTAATATCTTTATCAATGATCTGGATGAGGGGTTGAGGGCACCCTCAGCAAGTTTGCAGACAACACCAAGCTGGGAGGAAGAGTTGATCTGCTTGAGGGTAGGGAGGCTCTGTGCGGAGGGATCTACACAGGCTGGATCGATGGGCTGAAGCCAACTGTACGGAGTTCAACAAGGCCAAGTGTTGGGTCCTGCACTTCAGTCACAACAACTCCATGCAATGCAGCAGGGTGTCAGAGCACTGGAACAGGTTGCCCAGAGAGGTTGTGGAATCTCCTTCTCTGGAGATCTCCAAAACCCACTTGGATGCGATCCTGTGTGTGCAGGGGAGTTGGACTAGATGATCTCTAAAGGTCCCTTCCAACCTTAATGATTCTGTGATTCCACAGGCTTGAGTCTGTGGCTGGAGAGCTGTGCAGCAGATAAGGATGTGAGGTGTTGGTTGACAGCCAGCTAAACATGAGCCAGCAGTGAGCCCAGGTGGCCAAGAAGGCCAGCTGCCCCCTGGCTTATATGAGGAACAGTGTAAACAGCAGGACCAGGAAAGTGATCATTATCCTGTACTCAGCACTGGTGAGGCCGCCCCTCGAACACTGTGTTCAGCTTTGAGCCCCTCACTACAAGAAAGACATGGAGATGCTGGAGCATGTCCAAAGAAGGGCAACAAAGCTGGTGAAGGGGTTGGAGCACAGACCTTACTCGGAGGGGGTGAGGGAGCTGGGGTTGTTTAGTGTGGAAAGGAAGAGGCTCGGGGAGACCTTATCGCTCTCTATGACTACCTGGAAGGAGGTTGCAGTGAGGCAGGGGTCGATCTCTTCTCCAGAATAACTACCAATAGGACAAGAGGAAATGGCCTCAAGTTGCACCAGGGGAGGTTCAGGTTAGACATGAGGAGAATTTCTACATGGAAGGAGTAGTCAAGCAGTGGAACAGGCTGCCCAGGGAAGTGGTGGAGTCACCATCCTTGGCAATGTTCAAGAAACATATAGATGAGGCACTTAGGGATGTGGTCGAGCAGACATGGTGTTGACAGACTTACAATTGGACTTGAAGGTCTTTTCCAACCATAATGGTTGTGTGATTTTTATGATTCAGTGAGGAGCTGTTTCTCAGCAGGGACCTGAGGCTCTTCCAGCCTCTGGATCACTCCCTGACCTCATCTGCCTCGTCAGCCTACTTCTGCACATTTGCTAATTTTTGTGTCTTTAATAATATTGTCATTTTGCATGTAACTAATCAGAGATATGCTGTTTCCAGGTCTCATTCAGAATTCCTACTTTCTTCTTCTAGCAAGGGAAATCTTTGCACTTTCAATAGCCTCCTTTGCTCTGTTGATTTGACTGTTCTATCTTTTTGTGGGGACCTCTTAGTGCTTGTTTTTCATTTTTGCCATACCTTAGCTCTGAGCCTCTAATGTGATATAATGAAATACACTCCCTACTGCCTGCAAGCACATTGCCTTTTCAGCTGCTTCTTTTAATTTCCTTTCATCTCTTTCTCATTTTTGTGCTCTTTGGTGAATATTTTTTGGCTTTTTTGCTCATGCAGGATTGTTGAGTTTGAGTTCTTTATTGTCGTTATTACAGGGCTGCTCTTGAATAGATCTTGTCTGTCATCCCATGCATTGCTCAGGGTTGAATCTAAAGCCGTGAGCTCTTTCTTCGGGAAGGAGTCATCGTGCTGTCTAAAAGTGGAGAATCTGTATCATTTTCTTTCAGGAGTTGTTTCTAAGGCTTTGATTGTTGTGATCACAATTTATAATTGTATGGGAAAAAAAAATACCACTCGTGATTACGAACAGAAGTTAAAAACTTGCCGTGAGAGCTGCTGCTGCTCCTGTTGTCCTCTGGCCCCGTCTCCAGTGGCGCAGTGGGGGCTCGGTGGCACCCAGACCTGCTGGGCTGTGCAAGGTGCTCTGCCAGCTCCTGCCAAGAACCTCCGCAGGATCATTTGCTTTTCTCTACTTTTTCAAAAACTAGTGCCTGTTTGATTCACAGAATCACAGATTCACAGAATCAAACGGATGCTTTTAAGGGGAGGAAGTAACCAACCCACCCTCTTGTTGCGGGGAGAAGTCAGCAGGTTGTGGAGGGAGCAGATGCGCTGCTGAATCTGCTCGAGCTCCTTGGCAGAGCTAAGAGGAGAGGCTGCAGAGCGGGTCTCTGCGCGCTTCTCTCCCAAAATCCAGGTGAACATCTGTGCTCTGCCCCAGCTCCCCAGCGCGCTCCTGAGCAAAGCACAGCCACGGCCCAGGGGAAACCCTGGCTGCGCCTCGCCTGCTGGCAGCGCTGCCGTTCCCATGCCGGATAGATCCCGAGGATGGGCAGGAGCGGGTGAGCTCCGAGCCCGGAGGAGCCGTGGGGAGAGGCAGGAAGCAGGCAAGGAGGGGACAGCGCTCGCTTTGTCGGCCAGCACAAAATCAGGAATCTTGAGCAAGACTCACAGGCATCAGCTTAAAAGGCTAAAGCACAACGAAGAGCTGTCCTCTCCCCCTCCATAAAGTGCACAGTGGGGAGAAAATGAAGGAGGGGGAGAATAAGCCGGCTGCTATGAGGGAGGGTTAAAGGCCAAATATAAAACAGGAGGGAGCTGCAGTTACGGCCTCCGGCATCGCTGCTGTGGGAGCCTCCTGCTTCTCCGGCCGTTGTGCAGAGCCGGCTGCTGCTGGGCGAGGACGGGAGGCGGCGGCGATGCCGAAGCGGCCGCACCGCGCGGCCAAGCGCGGAGGAGCCGGGTCCCCTGCGCAGCCTCGGGTGCAGGAGCGCCGCAAGGGCTGGGGGAGACGCCGCCGAGGTGATGGGCTCTGGTGCTGTGTGGAGGAGTCCTGAGTGGGGAGGGAAACTGCTTGCAGTGCACGGGAAACTCGCTGCGTGCTACGGGATGAGTTTAGTAGCATGATATTTAGAGCTCAAATGATGTTTTCCTTGCTGGGGTCTCTTCTCCAAGTGACTGGAGGGCTGTTGGATTCCATGTGCTCCCGACAGGGGTTACAGTGACTTTGCTTTACAACTTCTTTATTTGCATGCCTGTGAAAACCTTGTGCAGTGTCCAGGAGACTCCTGACACCTGTCAGAAGGTGTTTAAATAGACTGTTGCTATTATATTTAAATGGAGTGTTGCTATTACATTGTCATTAATTGTCAATACTGCTAGCACTGCCATGCAGTACTCTTCAGGACTGCCCATATTTTGTGGGATTTTATACAATATAGGGTTCAAGCCTGCCCTGAGCCCCACCAAATGATTAGAGGAGAATATGCTAAGTCTTACCCTAAGTTTTACCTGTAGAGACTTCAATAAGTCTCTAATTGTAGAAATTTTTTTTTTTCCTCCACTCATCAGCTGACATGGAAAACATGTGGCTTTCCCATCTTCGCATCCTTCCCCTTGTTATCCCTAGAATGGTTCCTGGACAAGGTTATGGTTTACAGGGCCCTGATGACTCTCACCTCTAATCACCCTCTCCTTCTCTCCATAGAAGTGTCTGCGGCTAAATCCAGACGTTCCCGTATGGGTTTCCAAGCAGCGCATCCTCTGCATCCTGAACCACAGCCTGAAGGACGTGCTGAACTATGGGCTCTTCCAGCCCGCCTTCAACGGCAGGGCCGGGAAGTTCCTGGATGAGGAGCGGCTGCTGCGGGAGTATCCCCTGAACCCAGACACCCCCGTTCCCTACCTGGAGGTAGCTGTCTGCTTCTCTTATTATATACACACACATATGAGTATGCGTATATGAATATATAAACAAATGTACACACACACATATATATACACATATGTATGCATAGAACTTAATGATCCCTGCCATTGCAGTTTCCACCACAGATGTTAAGATCCCCAGACTCCCTGTTTTAACATTTCCAAAAGTGAAAGCATGGAGGTTGCTGTGGGTGTACGTGTTTATTCACAAAGAATTCGCAGAGTGAAGCTGAGGCAAAGGCTTCTGAGCGCTAGTTTGGTGGTCTGGTAGAGAGCACCACAACAGCTGCCGTAGCTCTGCCAAACTGCTTCCCTATTGCCTGACCTCGTTGATCAAAATTTATTTTTATCCTGTCATAACTGTCATAGGAATTTGAAATCTATAGATGGAAAGTCACTGCCAAAGGTACAGAGTGAAAATCCTAAGGAGACATTTGAATAAGTGGCTGAAGGGCTTGAATTTAATATTTTACTTATTTTGCAGTTAATGCAGAGTCCAGAACACAACTGAGTGCTTTGACAGCAATTGACTGTTCCTGTATGGACCCCATTTCTGTGATGCACATGCAGGATAAATGTTATTTCACTCCATTTTGTTTTCTGCTACAGAAAGTAACTAAATTTTCTGGAGCAGAAATTAATTAAATTAACAGAATTAACTCTTTGCCAACATACAGTATAAGTTTTGTCTTGGGCTAGGATTCCGTCATTCAAATGTCTGTTTTGGGGTGAAGAGGCTCTGTTGCCTGTTGCTGCAGAGATCCCCATTGACTATAATGGGACTTCAGCTACCTGTTTAAGGACCTCTGTATTTAGGGATCTCATTGCTGTATTGTATCCACAGAGTCTGTTTAGGAAGCAACAAACAGTTAGGAATCATTAAATAGTTAAACTGTGTGTGTTCTTATAAATGCAAACGTGAAAGCAGTTGTTACAACCAATCCTGCCTAATTTGGAAAGAGAGTAATACACAATTTCTTAGCAAGCAAACATTTAATATACACAGAAACATTTGGAGCAACATTAAGAGTGCTTACAAATAATCTTAGGAGGTAGTAAATTCCCTAATGTTCCTCATATAGGCTTTAATGTTTTGTTTTTGTAGGATTTAGCATAACGTCCATATTTGATATCTAAATGCAGATTTGACATGGCTATTTGTTATGGGTCACATTGATTCTTCATGACTTGATAAGAAAGGAAGGTGACCACTTGAGAACTGTGTTTGAAAATGAATATTCCAGAACCTATTTACGGGACAGTAATGCTATGCTGATACCAGTGAGATTTCTTGAGCCCCAGAGATAACATTAGTCCTCAGGGCTGCACGTGAAAGTCATCAGATAAATGAGATTTTGTGTATAATGATGGAAGAAACATGGAGTTACAAAAAAGGTACCTGCAGGAGCTCCCTGGAGCGGGAGGTGCCGGCTCCACCCCCTGCTGCAGATCCCTGTGGGTGCTCCAGATTCCTTAGCAGGATGAAGCAGCAATGACAGTGGCCAGGCGAATGCATTTGTTGCTTTGTATTTTGCTTTGTATGCAGCCAGTAGTATTCTAGCTGTTATTGAGTACTGCCTGTTCAGTTCATGCACCTTGTAACTTTGAAAGGGATTTTCAAAATCCGCAGGTCTGTGTCCCCCTGTGCAAATCCAGACCCTCTGTGATCGGGCAGAGCAAAGCTGTCTGGCTGTGACCATCTCCAAAAGTTCTGTTCTTCAGAGTCTAACTGTCTCAGTGCGAGCAGAGAGCTGTGCTGGACAGTTTCTCTCTTTTCTGAGGGCGGTTTTGCCTTGCCCCTGGGTAGCAGTTGGGCATTGCCCCCTGCCACTGGTGCAACAGCCTTGGCCGCAACTGCACCGTGGGTGGCAACTTGCAGCTGGGACCTGGGGAACTGCACGAGGTTGCTGAAGGCTGGGAGAGCAGCAGGGGTTGTTGCAATCCCTCCTGGACCAGGGTGTTCACACAGGAGTCCAAAAGCCAATGGTCAGGAGGGAAGTGCTGCCGCTCCTTGGCTAGAGCCCTGCAGAGCGAGGCTTGGAGCGGAGTCATCTGCAACCTCTTGTGATGTGGTGCCAGAGGATGAAGAGGAGCTGCCCAGAGTGCGTTTGTGCGACACAGGGATGCATGTGAGCCCTGGCACCCGGCAGCTCCTGCGAGAGATGAACGTCTGCACATCCGCAGGCCTGACAGTTTTTACCTTGGACTACTGAAAAAAGTGTGTTCAGAAATATCCACCCAACAATACGAGTTTGTAATAAGATTTGGAAAACAAAGGACATTTTAGAAGACTGAAAATATGCTGATTTTCTGCCAATATTGAAAAGCAAATGAGATGAACTTGGCTACATTAAAGCAAAGACAATTTTGACCAGTTCAAGTCAAAACAATGGAAGTTCCTAGCAAATTAAAAATTTAGCAATACAACTAATGCTTAAAAAAAATATCTCATCAAACAAATACAGTTTGATTCTTTAAGGAAATCATATTTGTGCTTGATAAAGATAGCTACATAAACGTAGTGTAGTTAGGATTTTGAGGTGCTTGATTTTGTTCTAAGTGATATTCAGATTCAGGGCTAGCACTGTATTTGTCAGCAGAACGTGCTACTGGCTAAGTAACGAGTGATTAACAGCATTTGTCATTGGAATCATAACAGCATAGAGGTGATTCCAGTGCAGTGTCTTAGGGACCAACATCAACTTTGATATGGCTACACGAGGGATCTCGGTGTGTTTGCAAGCACTGTTTGCAAAGGAGGAGCTCTCATTTTGGGTAACAGTTTCTGAAGAAAAATTTTTGAGTCTGTTGGTCAAGCAAGCCAAAACGAATCCCAGTGTGATGCTGTGGCAAAACACAGTGTCTTGTAGTCCTTCAGTGCAGACACTGGCAAGCGGTGGGTTTGTTTCAGGAGGGCTTGGGATGGAAGAGGCTGGAGCAGGGTTGGGGGAAAGTCAATGTGGTTGAAAGAAAATTGAAAAGAGGAATGACATAGAAAAGAGTAGCAGAAATGACCTGAAAAAAGATTCTTCCATGAGGGCCTTCGAGTTCAAACTGCTTAGAGAAAGGTTTAGACTACTTGTGTAAAAACTTTCCCAGGGAGAAAAAAAAAATGCTATTAGAGAGATCCCTAATTTACTGGAGAGAAGCAGAACAAACAGAACAAGCTCCACATGTTTTGAAAAATGAAACCACAGATTCATATGAAAAACTGGTCAGAATTCTTTTGTGAGGAAAGTGATTAACTAACAGAAAAAAACTATGAAAGAGTTGATTTTCTGTCTGTGGTCGTATTCAGATGTAGACAGAATGTCTTCTTGCAGGACGTCCTATATTGCAGTAGCTCAGGAGGTTTGATGGTGACAGAGGGTTCTGCTCTTCTCATGTATCTGCCGTTCTTCCCTCTTGCAGTTCCGGTACAAGAGGCGTGTGTACACCCAGAGCCTGCTGGATGACAAGCAGTTTGCCAAACTCCATACCAAGGTAAGGCTGGAGTCGAGCCCAGGAACTTGAAGCAATGGTAGAATGTTTAGCACAGAGGGTCTGTCCCAATGAGACGTGGTCTGTCACAGAGAGAACACCATGGTTTGCTACGTCTCAGCCTTCCCCGCTGGCCGCGCTCACGGCGCTGGGGAGCGCACGGAGCCGCCCAAGCCGAGGCCGAGCAGCCAGGGCAGCCGGGTGCCAACGTGGGAGCGGATGCCAGAGCTGGGCGGGGTTTTTTTGGGCGCTGCGGGGCGCAGGGCCGCTTTCCCCGGGCTGCTGAGGAGGAGGAGGAGGAGGAGCACATGATGGGGCAGCTGAAGAGATGCTTTATTTGCGAGCACAATAACGGACACACATTGAGGAGCGCGCTGTCCCTCCCGCGACAGCGTGCCTTCGCTTTGCACACCAGCTCATTGCCTTGTTCCTGGCTTTAACCCCTGTGTGCGCACTGGGATTTTGCTGGTAGGACTCACATGTGCAAGTGCTCTTGATGTCCTGCATCCCCCACGCTTCATGGCAGTGACCTAGGCATTTTTAAGGATTAACTGCAGGTATTGGAAAGGACTGGTGTGTGTGGAGAAGGCAGATAGTGTCACAGGAAGGTGTGAACTGCGTGCCTGGGGTTTGCACGCCTGGCAGGAGAGGCACCCCAAAGCCCCTGGCTCTGCAGCTGCGGGCACTCTGCCCTGGCACAGCTGGAGTGCTGGAGGGACCAGTCCCTGGGCACATGCTGGCTGGATGCCCTCTTGCATTGCTGTTCCCTGGACAGTGCAGTGATCCCTCCACCTTGTTTCTCATTCAAGAAATTAAGGGAAATGGAAATAGGGTGCCCTGGAAGCACCAGAGGATTCACCCTCCTCGCAGTAGGAGTGAGCCTGCACGCAGCGTCTGTGCTGGTTCCTCCGAGGCCAGGGCCAGCAGCGTGCGGGGAGCCGTGGCTGGAAGGAGGCACAGGGAGAGGCACCAGAATCAGGGCGGCATCGCCAGGAGACGCGCGCAGCTCCGTGGGTCTAACGGGCTGAGCCCTGCTCATGCGGCTGTGTGAGGGTGTCCTCGGCCCCGCACGGATCCTGGCTCATTTCCTGGGACACGCAGTGCGGAATCGGGGCTCCGGCATCGGGGAGCGGTGATGTGGGAGGCTCCACCTCATGGCAGGTGGCCCATGCCTAGAAGATCCTGTACTGTGAGAGAAAGTGCAGATGTGCTTTGGACACTGTTTAAGAAGAACGTAGCATTAGAGGTGGTTTCCAGAGTTCCTTGCTATGTATTACAGGAACACAGGTCTGCAGGGTGCTATGCAGATGTCTTCTCTTTCGGCCACATGTGTTCCTCAACAGGAAGGCAGGGAAGGGCAGCAAGGTTCTGTTAACATTTAAAACAGCAGCAGGTGAGCTAGATGGAGCCACAGGTGTGAAGCAGAAGGGAAAGAAACATTCTCCCAAAGGACTTGTCCCACCAGGTGAAACTATTCGGGGAAGAAGTGGGTTCCCTGACTTCCTTTTGCAGAGCTGCAGAAACAAGAGACAAATTGTTGTTAGGGTTCAGATTTGACTCATGCAGATTTTGTCTCGTGGCATAAGAACATTCAGGCAGCAAATCTGGAAGCTCCCTGTGTCTTCCTTATGCCAGGACATGTGAATCACATTCTTGTGAGCCTTGCTGTGTAGGGACTGGGTGTCCTACAGGAAGGGCTGGGTGTGATGGAGATGTCAGTAGTAGCATCTGAGGACTTCACCTAAGAAGGTGTGTGGTAATCATAAATGCACTTTATTTAATATTTACTTTATCTCTGTGCCTTAAGATTCACTTAGAAATAACATGAAGTTTTTTTGTTTTTGTTTTAATTTTTGACATGCCTTTGCTGCTAAGATTTGGTATCTCAGTGAGACACTGTGCTGCTGCTCCCTACTTGCCCCTGCCAAGGGGATGCTGATGTGTGTGTCCTTTGGCTGGCCGTTCTCCTGCCTTGCTGTGACACTGGTCCTTGATGATCAGCCCATGGCAGAGAAGACCTCAGCCTGCCCAAGGCTGCTCCCTGCAGCTTGCAGGTTGACTCAACTCCTATTTCTTTTCATGCCTTAAGGGCGCTGGTGCCTCCCTGCAGGAAAGCAGATGCCTGGAGTGGGCTCTCTGGGACCGTGCAGGCTGCTCCGGGCGCTCATGTCACTGGAACGGGATAGATGCCACGTTTTCTGTGGTGATTCCTCAACTCTTGGGCTGTGAAATAGTGTTTGCTCCTGGATGCATCGTTCTCAAGTGCCATGAGGGGATAGCTACAGAGCATGGAACTGCAGGACCTGCTGGGTGGCAGTAATGCGAGATCTTAGGTCTGTGGTTGATGGGCTGGTTTGAATGGGAAGAGTGTGCAAAACTACTCAGAGTTTATGGTGTGTAGCTTTTAGCAGCAGTATATATATCCTACTTTAAACTTTTGCCAGGGTAATGATGTTGAAATGCAATTCATACCTGACATTTAAGAATTTAAGAAAAATCAAAATTAACTCCCTTCTTCAGTGCTGGTGGGCTTGCTCTGCGAAGTGAGGAAGCTGATTTCTCAGGTTGGCAGCAATGACAAAGTGACTGGGTAAAACTGCCAGCCATTTTCCCTCCCTGCTTCCCCTGAGGACCTGCAGGCAGCAGCATTTCCTATAGGTCTTTCCCAATGGATTGCAACAGACCATTTGAAATGGAAGTGCACAGAAACATTTGTTAGAAAAGAACAGTTCTGTTTCGCTTCAAAATGGACAGAGAAGTCTTGGCACTTACCAAACGGTCCAGAAAGGACATTGTGCTACCAAAAGCACAATCTTGAGATATAGCCAACTTGAAGGGGAAAGAGATGGGTAGCGTGCTTAAATCCAGTACTGGTGAGGAGGACTTGCTCCCCGGCTGCTGTCGATGCCTGGCGGGAGCGTGGCGTGGGGAAGCGGTTCCATGGGTGAGATGCCATCGACCGCGGGAGGCAGAGCCGGCGCAGGGAGCAGCTGAGCGGGCGGGTGGGCGCAGACGGCCCGCGGAGGCTGCAGACGCAACGAGGGCGGCAGCCGCATCGGTAGACAACACTCCCAGCGCGTTAGCGGCGGCGCCCACGTCACCCTCTCTGCAGGTGTTCGCGTCAGGTCCACCACCACGCTGGGAAGGGGGGGCATTAACTGCACTATAAAGTCATCAAAGATGGTCAAAGACGACACAAGAGTTTGCAGGCTGGGGTGGACGGCACTGGGGACACCTTGCAGGCTGTTTTCATTGCCAGCAGCTCCATCTGCAGGGACGCTTCTCACAGGTAATCACCCGCATGTGCGGGCAAGCTCTCCGTGGTGGTCGAGCTGCTCTGGTTCGTGCGCAGCCGCCATGCTCGGGGCTGGCCCGTACGGTGTCACCCCTGCCTGCGCACGGACAGGTGACATCTTGGTGCTGCTGGTGCCTGTACTGAAGGGCTCATGCTTTAAAACTGACCTATGTAGCAGCTTTTTGTGACTTTCTTTAAATTTTCCCTTTTAATAGTTTTTTCCAAAGTCTTAAGACCCTCATTTCATATATCTTATGAGAAACTTTTCTATTACTAGAAGAGGCATCAAAGGAGCCTCTCTACCACCACACCGGGACTTGCTCGGTCTGGTTCCCGTCTGGAGGCCTTCAGGCGGAATGTGGAGCAGCACCAAGGCAGCGCTCGGACCTTCTTGTATGCCCTGAAATTGATTATTTGACACCTAAATTGGGAATCGACCATGGGTCAGTTTGCTGAGAGCTAGTGAGACTGCTGGTGTGGAGGAAGGAGATCAGGCGTCTCCACAAACCTCTTCCCAGTGGCCGCGTCCCAGCAGTGTTGTCCATGCTCTGAAGGACACGGGTTTCCTTAGTTTTGGCTGGTGCTTGGAGTGCGCCAGACCCTGGGAAAGGATCAGTCTTTCCGTGATGCTGACATTACTCGCAGCGAGGGAGGTGTTGAGGGGAAGCGTGGGCGCGGGCTCGGCATGACGGGGCAGCTGCGTCCTCCCCTCCTTGCAGGGCAGAGCGCGGCCTCTGCGGTGGCTCCTCTGCACGCAGCCATGAATAGCAAATAACGGTTAGAATGATTTATCTGCGAGAAGAATATCTCATTTATTTTCTTTCATTTCAATTCAAGAGCAAAAAAGCTTGTTCCTTCAAACCAGTTTCCTCTCAATGGTCTCTTTTCCTGGAGGCTGTTGATTTTCCTTGCAGTTCTCACTAAAGGGATAATGGACTCAAGACAATGGCTGCCAGCTGGGAGCAGCTCCACTCCTTCGCAGCAACATTCCTGACGATTAACCCCGTTCCTACTTCTGCAAACATGACTCAAAGGCACTTTGAAGTCATCTGCTGACACTGAGCATTTCGGATAATGATGCATGAACTGAGCTGCAGCTCAGCTGAGCAGAGACTTTGCATTTGCAGGAGAGGGTTTGGGCATCAGCCCCTGTGACTCCCATTGGGTAAGAGTAGACCCAGGTTTCGGCTCCTGCCCGTTCTCACCAGACTCCTCCACTTGGCTCTCTTGGAACAGTCAATGAAGGAGGACCCGGTGGGGGGTGTAGTTGGTGGTGGGCTCGTTGCACCGGAGGGCTCTCCAGGCACCAGCCCCGCTCCCGTTGGCACCGCGATGCTGCGTCCCGTGCTCCAGACCCCAGCAGAGACAGATGGGGCCTGTGCACAGAGGTGGTGAGGAAGGTGCATGGGGAATAAGAGGCTCAAACAGCAGCTTAAAGCTTCTGGGCAAGTCGTATTTAGTCTTTAATGTTATTTGCCTGAGTTGCTGCCATGCCTTGGTTTCCCTCCCCAGAGGAGTCTGCTCCTCCATGGGTAGTATTGCCATTCAAACATATTGATTTGCAAATCGCCAGGATCTCTGCACTAACCGTGGTGCTTTTGCTCATGGGAAGATACATTATGGATGTTTGTTTAAGCAGTTGGAAGGCTTTATATAAATACATTTAAGTTTTAATTTTTGCATATAGGAAATGAGATATTTTTATGAGCATATGATTATTTTATATTATTTTGATTTGTATCAAACTGCATTTGAATGGAAGCTGAAATTCAATTAAAATTAAAGCAAAACAACTTTTAAAATTGTCTCTTTATCATGTACATAAATGTTCCTTAAACACACTGGATACAGAAGAGGGAAAGTAATTTATCAGTATATATCTTTTGTATTTAAAGCTAGTATTCTTTTGAAAAAGGAAGATTTGGTCTGTTCTAGTGATTCTTATCACCAATTCTCAGAGGCATTTAGGTATTTAGATGCCAGAAAATAAGGGGATACCTAGTAGGGTTTTAAAATGGCCCAGGCAGTTTAGATGTCAACTTGGACTCCCCTTGATTTCCGTGGGAGTCTGACATTTGATCTCTGCTCTCTTTAGGTCTAGTCACCTTAATATGTTTGGACATATAGCCCCAAATCCTCAAAGTTTTTAGAATGATGAGAAATCATTTCTTCCCACTAGGGTTTTATTCATAGATGGGGTGAGAAAAGTGAACTCCTGACTTCTCAGCTCTCAAATCTCCTTTCAGCTGCAAGTGAATCCGTCCCAGTAACGAGCAGAACACACGCTCTGTGTTTATAGCTAAAATGCAATGAAAAACAATTCCACCAAAAGTTTTTCCATGATGCATTATCTGAAAAAACAGCATGGAAAAACGTGAATACCACCATTTCCTTCAACATCCCCACAATAGGATGCTGTTGTGACTTATTTATAGTCATTTAAGCTGATTTCAAAAGCTTTTGAAAGCTTTTTGTTTTGTTTCTGATTTTGAACATAGTCATTTAAGCTGATTTCAAAAGCTTAATGTGTTTTGTTTCTGATTTTGAACGTTGTTCAGAAAAAGAAGCCTTTAAGCAGCCTTTAAGACTATTTGCATAAAGACCATTTAAATGATACCTTTTTAAAAAAGCTTGTAAGTACAGACCTTAGCTTAAGTTCTATCCTCAAAACTCAGTTTTAAACAGAGGTGTTTTTAACTTCCAAGAGACCTTGAGAAATAACTTAAATGAAAGGTAAAGCTGTTGCGAAGCTGCACTTTGCTCTGTGCCTCCATGGACGCACACAGTGCTGCCGCCCCCGTCTACGCTGATGGTCACGACGCGCGGGCTGCTCGGGGGTCGTGTGCCCTGTGCAAGGAGGGATCTGGTGGGGATAGGACAGATGGACACATAGGGGTGGTTGTCACAGCATGGCTCTATGCCAAGAAACATTTGGTTTCCTCTGAGGAATTTTGGTTAAATTGGGTGGTCAGACCCGGGCAATGCTTTTGACCCTGGTATCAGTGCAACCGGACGCAGAGCAGGGCGACTTCACCCCCAAGCTGCTCGCCCGTCCTCTCCCAGAGGTCTGACGCAGGGCCTGGATGTCCTGGGAACAAGCAGGAGTTTAACATGATGGTTTGTCTCTGTTGTTGGGCTGTGAAGGCAAAAGGCATGTGGGACCTTCGAGGGTGAGAGCTGCTGCCCCTCGATGTGTCCGTTTGAAGGGTGCCCATTGCTGAGATATTGAACTGTCTGTTTCCTGTTCTCTTGCATAATCTCATTCCCGTCATTTCCCAGACCTGGCTATGGATATAGTTCTCTGTAGCTATTTGGGGAGTAGCAGAGTGCCTCCCAAGGGTTTGCGTATTCTATTGGTTGTTTTCAAGGTCATAGGAATATTTAACTTGACTGAAACAATATGTTTTTATCTATCTTGCTTCTGGGAAACAGCTTAATTGGTTTAATTGCCCATTTGTCCATTGGCAAAGAATAAGGAACCAAAAGCTGTTTAGTAGTGGGAAACCTATGGAGGCTTTTTAAGTACTGCTGCTCTCTGTGCCTAAGATCAAGCTGCTCTAGTCCCTGCAGAGGCTGCTTGGTCACCCCGAGTGCGGGTCCAAACCCTCCTGCTGGCATGAAGGACTGGAGGGGACCCTGCTCCTCGCTCCTGCCACACTTCCCTGCTCCAGCTGCACACCCTTTGGGAAGTCCAGGCTAACCTCAGCACTGACATCATCAGGTTACAAGTGACCTTTTTTTTTTTTTTTTGGACCTTTCCTTGTAACGGAGTGGTTTCCTTGTTATTTCAGATTCATTTGCAAGTATGGGGTATGAGATTCTAATGGTTTTGTAGCACTTCAGTTCTGGTAAATGGTCTTTTTCATTGCTTATGTCCCTGGTTTTGTTGCGCATTTGGTTGTTCACCAAGGCCTAGGTCCAAACTCAAAGGAACAAAACCGGACAAGCAGTGAGAAATCATTTTGTTCTCGTCTTGCTCCTCTAAGTTGTTTTGGGATTGGTGAACAGCACCAAACTGCACATCTCAAGCACGGCACTGCACAAAGAGGCAGCCATAAACTGAAGGAGAGAGGGAATATTCTCCTTCATGAACTTTGAAATTTAACCAGTTAAGTCTCTGGACTTGACAAGTTATTTTTGAAGTTTTGTTATGGATTTGGTCGGAACTCTTAGGTAGGGGATGTTTCTTCTTTGTTCTTCATTTGGAAAGTCAAGATAGTAACTGATTACCCACAGCGCAAATCCCATGCGTGAACCCATTAATGCTTGCACGGTGTGTGGGAACTATGAAGGGCAGCAGGCATCTACAGAGAGGAAATGCAAATCCCAGAAGTGGGATGCCTTCCTCCATATGACCTTTTAACTCAGTCATCTTAACTTTAGTTTCCTTCTAAAACATAAAAGCTCCCATTAAGGTTGACATACTGCATCAACTTCCTAATATGTAACCCCATGTTCTAAATTCCTAGAATAGGAGCAGTGCGTCCCAGCACACTGCTGGTGGGCACCGATGCTCTGGGTATGGTGTCTGCAGGGAGCTGTAAATGGGGGGTCCTGGGCAGGGCTTCCAGAGCAGACCTTCTCTTTGCTCTCTGAAATGCGTTAGCAGTAACGGAGAAGTGAAGTTGCTGTGGACCAGTGCTGTGTTTACGGAGGAGCGGTGTTTGCCTTGGCAGGCACTCAGTTTTGCCATAGACTTCTCTGCAGTAGGACCTTGCCCTGTAGTTCAGAGGAAGCCTTTCCAGTGGATGGGATGTTGGCAGAGGGTGGAAGGAAGGAGGCAGGGGAAGCTCAGTTAGTTAAGGGGTTTCTGCATCACGTGGTGGTCACTTGGGCGCTGTGACGAGTGTTGGGGATCCCGTGGGCTGTGGAGGAGAACCCAACTGAGGTCCCAGCTGCTGCCAGGTGCAGAGGGGATCCCGCACGAGACATGTCCTGTGCCAGGAGGCCCGGCACGGATTTTGGCCCCAGGCCTCGGGGCAGTGCGCGGGGAGCGGGTTGTCCTCCGCGAGCGTGTGCTGCCATCCTGTGGAGCGCCGCGTCGGGGAGCGTGAGCGGGACGCGCAGCGCCGAGGAGACCCGCGCGGAGGGCACGAAGCGCCTGCCGGAGGGAGCGCTTCCCTTGCGCCTTTCTGCCCCTGGGCTTTCATCCCCAAGCGTCCTGCATCTGCCCACCTTGGCTCTTCTCTCCCAGCGCAGGTGTCACAGGGCTGACCCTGCTGTTGGCATCACCTGGACACCCCTAACATCACCCAAACCCTCGACAGGATGAGTTCCACCTTGCAGAAGAGCCGGTTGCTGCACGGGCAGGGTGCATGGGCAGAGGTGGTCGATGCAGAAGGACAACCCTGCCCTGGGCACGCCAGCCCTTGGCGTTAGCTGAAACAGTGCTCCTGCAGAAATCTGTGCTGCTTGGACAGGGACGAGAGATTTCAAGGAGAACAACCTCATGGGGAGCACCTGTGTGGCTTCAGCAAGGCCATCTGTGGAGTATCATGGATGGAGCTCAGCTTGGGCACTTTGCTTCCAGGAAGATGCTGTTGGGAGGGGAAGGGACATATGGACAAGCCCGAGCGGGAAGAACAGGATTAACTCTGCACAGCTGAGTTGTGCTTGGAAGGAGGGACTTTTTGTGGTCACATCCTAGAAGTGGTTGCAGCAATTGTCAAGTCCACTCTTTGCTGGGGCTGGCACACAGCCATGATCTCTTACAGGGTTTTGCAGTATTTGTGGAAACAACTGGTGTGATGTTGAAATGGGCATTGGGAGATGGAGCAAGAGGAGACTTGGGCGAGGGGGAATGTGTGACAGTGAGGTCCAAGCAATGCCTTCCCATAGGAGAAAGTGAAGTTTGGGCCTTGCAGCAACTGATGATCATTCCCCTTCTGCCGTGCTCGGGAGACAAACGTTGTGCTGCGAGGATCGCTTTCTCTCCACTTGTTGTGATGCTGGAGACCTGCTCCGCTGTGCTCCTCAAGGACCTGTCCTTGCTGGTGCGCTGGCACTGTCCTGCCGCGTGCTGGCCTTTCTCTGGTGACCCTGACAGTGGTCGGAGGGAACAGTGGGGCCCTGCAGTGAGGAGCGAGGCCATGGGAAAGGGGTCAGAACTGCGGCTCTGCACCAAGGGCAGGAGGCTGTGGCACCAGCCGTCTCCCACTAGCGCCTCATTTTCCTTTTTTGCTCCTAACGATTGCCTTGCTGCAGCACTGTCCCTGGGGAACATTAGGAACAGTGAACCTTGTAACTGAATTCACTTTGTGGCTTTGTGCTTCGGACCAGCGTTGGCAGGACTGTGTGTGACTGCTGACGTGCAGAGCGAGTGCTCCTGGCGCCCGCTCGAGCACAGCGGATCTGCAGGGCCGTCATGTTCTGCCTGAGTTAATTAACTTCTGAGATGGCAGAGCATGCAGGGGGCAGTGCACTAACATGCATAGATAATTTTAAGTACATGGCATGGCTTGCTTATGGTATCCATCCATTTTGCTGATTTTAGAAAAAAAGTGCTATATATTTGGAGTTTGGTTGTGCAGGCTAACCATCCAGAGAATGAATTTGGCTTAAATCAGGCTGACAGCCCAACATGAATTTGTCTTATGCTTAGGAAGCCTCATCCTGGTGGTGTTTCTGTCTAACATCACACTGCTGTCTCCTCAGCATGCAGGAGAGAGGGTCATGGTGAACTTGGTGGGTCCCATCTTTGGGGATTTGCAGACGTTCATATAGAACTGGTTTTAAAACTATTAAGTTTTTCTTTGGAAAAAATCAAAAATTTGTGCAAAATAAGATGTATTTTTTTAAGAAATCTTTGTAAGGACTCAGAAATGTTTCAGCATCTTACTTTTTTCCTTTTTTTTGACTGGGAAATTTTGAAATGTAATTTGAAGTGAAGGACCTTGATGGAATTCACTTCGTCTCATGGAAGAGTTCATATTTTTATGTGAAATTAGTGACAAATGTTGAAACTTGAGATTTTCATGGGGTGGAAAATCAGCTTTGCTTGCAAGTGTTTAGTCAGCCAGAGGTTGGTTCTGGGACACTTCCCTGACCACTGGTTGCAGCCTGATGGGTGGGTTAAAGCTGTTCCCGACAGACTCCCTCAGCTGATTACGCAGCACCTCTGCCGTGTCAAGCACTCTGTGGACCCCCTTCCTTCAGCAACCACTGCAAGGTGTGAGGAAATGAGCTCAAAGAGGAAAAATCTAAGCCTGCGCTTGAAGATCTGAAAGCTGGCTTGGAAATGTGTATGGAAAGGGTATTTTCACACTGTAGCTCATCCAAGTGATGAGCTGCCTGCCTGGTGGAGTTGTAATTTCTAGATCTATGCATTATTGTGAAATTTGTTAAAATAATGTATTTGTCATGTAGAGCTACCCAGAAGAGAAAAAGCAAGGGAGGAAAATCCCCAGAAGCAACCTGGTAGAGCTAGACGAGAGTCTTCTGAGTGTTCATTCCCCTCTGGAGAAGAGATTTAGTCTCTGATCCAAGTTTGAAAACTACGCCAAGAATAAACAGTTTCACAGCAGAGAGAATGACTGCCAAACTCACTGCACTCTACAATATGAGTCAGTGTTTGAGGAACTTGGCCTTCCCTCCTAGTTGTTTCAGGTTCAACAGGCAAGTAGATGATGCCACGTAAAAATGCGGTTGGGCCACACGCAGTGTATGTGACGCTGCAGGGACGCGCAAAGCCCTGGGCAGGATGTCTTACCCCAACGTGCTGCGTAGCGGGAAGTCGCCCACCTCCTCCCATAGCAAGCACCGAATGTGCTGAATGCACACGATGTGCGAGGAGTCCGTGTGCCCGCGTGGCGTGCACCAACTGACAGTGCGTTTGTAGGGACGATGGGTGGTTGTGCATGGGCAGAGGGAGGGTGGTGGCTGTCAGCCCCTGAGAACTTCCACGAAATGATGCAGTGATCTCCAGTCAGGTGGGAGAGAAGGAGATTTGCAGCATACGCTCCGGTAAGTTAAGGAGTCTGGGAATGACTGTGTGCTCTAGTTCTTGGTCGGTGCTGTCCCATGTTATTGCTGGTTGCCTGGAGACCCCTGAACTGGGTACATTCTTCTCATGGCCTTCCTCTCATGGTGTGTTAACACTGTGTATTGTGTGTTTTCCTGGGATGTCATGGCTGCAGGCAAATCTGAAGAAGTTCATGGAGTACGTGCAAATGATGAACGCGGAGAAGGTCTGCAGACTCCTGGAGAAGGGCCTGGACCCCAACTTTCATGATCCAGATACTGGAGGTGAGATCAGCTTCCCCGGAGAAGGGAATGTGGTTATGGGAGAAAGTGCCTGGGGTGGAGCAGGGGGTCGTTGTTTGGGGTGGGGGGTAATAGCAACTGCTGTTGGCGGAAATGCAAGGCTTGGGATGGAGAGGGGAAAGGAGAATTTCTCAGTAATGTATTTTCACATGATTCTCGAGTCTTGAATGCCTTGAGATGCAAAATTATAAAGGTCTTGCCAGCAGGTAGCATGGGGAAAAAGGTGCATAGTCCAGAAGTGTAGGATAAGATCAAAACCTTATGGGATTGTGCATCTGTCGATCTGAGGCTCTAGGGGGGATGAAGCTGTCTCTGGCATTGGCAAGTTGGGTGAACGTATATTGCAGCTCAAGGAACTGTTCGTGAAGCAGTGAGAAGATTTAATAAAATATTTAAATGAAAGTAAAAATGCACCCTTGAGAGGCTGGAAATCTAGAGCACTTGCTGTTGAGTTGTGGGCATAAGAAGTGATAAAGACTCCACTATGTTTCTTCTTCTCTGATTTTGAACCTCTGCTCATTCCTGTGCTTGTGGTGGCTTGCAGGGCTGCTCTGGAAGAGGAGTTGCTACTTCTGCTGTTTCTGTTTTATAATAATGTGCTTTATTTGTGTTCAGTATAGTGAGTTGGTCTTGTGTGTGTGCTAATCGTGACCCATTCCCAACGCAGGAATAGTCCCCAGTCTGATGATTAATTTTCTCCGTGCCTTTGGTTGAGCTGGATGCTTTTGTAGGTTGGTCCTGAAGTGCCGGCCACCCCTGTGCTGGTGACATAGTGTGTGCAGATCAGCTGGTGCAGCATGGTGGCTTTCTCACTGCTATACTCTCTGGCCCATGCCAGCTCCTGAACTGGGAAGGTTAAAACCTGGTTCAGCCAAACTCTGGCAAGGCCCATTCAGATAGTGCCCAGAGTGTTTATGTTGTCTATTTTGCTGGTGTAGCTGCTGTGTCTGATCTGCTGATGCCTTCTATGAGAAATAAACTGTTAATGCACATGAGTGTGCTCGCTGTCTGTCCTGGAGCGTTGCAAAACTGCTCGCCTCTGGTTGGATTTGGTTTTTGTTTGAGGCCTTACACATATTTTGTGGAATCTTTCTTTCTCAAGGAAGTCCTCCATGCTCCTAAAGCTGAGTTTTCCAAAGTACATGTTGTGGAGTGCAGTGTGCAGTGTGTTGCTTGAAAGTTCTTGGGAAAGTTCTGGATCTGAATAACCTGGATGATTGTGTAGATCATGATTTTGCAGAGTAGATGATTACAGGATCAGGCTCTTGAGCACCGAGAAAACTTTCAAATGTAGAGGGGGAAGAAGAAAAAGACTGGTCCAACTAGTTGTGTAGATCTGGTTCAGAACTGAAGGCAAAATCACAGGGGATGTTATGAGATGTGAAAATAGAGCATTGGAGTAGAGTGAGCCTTGGGACACCTCACTTTCAGAGTCCTAATTCTTGTGAAAAACCACTTTATTACTACTCTTTTTACAACCTGCTTTCTGTGCTTCAAAGAGAGATGTCAAACTGTCTTTCAGTATTTATGGGAGCTTAGAGGCTAAGACCCGGTAGGACTATGGCTTTCAGCCCTGGTGAGGCCACATCTGCAGTACTGTGTCCAGTTCTGGGCTCCACAGGACAAGAGGGATGTGGAGCTGCTGGAGAGAGTCCAGCGCAGGGCTACGAGGATGATCAGGGGCCTGGAACATCTGCCCTATGAGGAGAGGCTGAGGGAGCTGGGCCTGTTCAGCTGGAGAAGAGAAGGCTGAGAGGGGACCTGAGCAGTGTCTAGGAGTACCTCAAGGGAGGCAGTGAGGAGGATGGGGCCGGCCTCTTTTCACTGGTGGCACCAACAGAACTAGAGGAAACTGAAACACCAAAAGTTCCACAGGAACTTAAGGAAAAATTTCTCAACAGTGACGGTGCCAGAGCACTGGAACAGGCTGCCCAGAGAGGTTGTGGAGTCTCCTTCTCTGGAGATCTTCAAACCCGCTTGGACGCAGCCCTGTGCCACGTGCTCTAGGTGACCCTGCGTGTGCAGGGGGTTGGACTGGATGAGCCCTAGAGGTCCCTTCCAACTTTCAGCATTCTGTGATTCTGTGATGATATCTGATCCAACCTCCTGTACGTTCCTGGACCCTTGTCACCCTCTGTGGAATCCAAGTATGTATGTGCATGTGTGTGTGTTAAGCAAAGCTTAAGCTTATTTTCCAGAGAGCCATCAGTCTTGATTCAAAGACTTTAAGGAACAGAATCCATGCCTTTCCGTTGTTATTTGGTTAATCACCGGCACTATTTAAAATGCATATAGCATTCAAATTTGCATGCTTCAGCTTGCAGCTGTTGTTATACTTTATCGTCTAAATTAAAGAGCACTTTAATACCTGGGTATGTCTTCATATGAAGGTATTTATACATGGGAATGAAGTCAACATTCAATCTTTCCTTTGCTAAATTAAAGGAAGGTTGAATTCCTTCAAACTTTCATCTGAAGGTATTTACTCCAGTTTTCCTGTTGTTTCTGTGATTCATTGGTCCGTTTTGAAAGGTTTTTAGGAACGCAGGTACCAGGACAGCCTGTGTATTCCTGTACCACTCTCACCATGAACAGACGTGCAGTTATCCCTTCTGGTCCTTGCTGTCCAGCATCTCAGGGCTACGATAGCCCTTATAAGGCTGCAGCCTTGTTTGAGGAGTGTTGGGGTAAGCTCCGTGTCTCAGAGAAAGGCCCTTTCCTCTTCCAAGTCGATGAGTGCCTGCTAAACGAAGGACCCAAGGTGTGCACCCGTCTTGTTCCTGCTCCTGCATTGCAGTCCTGCCCTCTGCCTAATGCTGGGGTCTGTTTGACTCCTGTGAGCTGGCTCCTAGCTAAACCCCTACAAAGTGTTTTCTTTGGGAGTTTTGATTTTTTTGGAAACGTTGTTTGGGGTCCATTTAACTTCCTTACACAATCTGAGCTGGAACACGGAAACTGCAAGGTGGGAACAGATCTGCTCCTTCAGGGCTGCTGGCCACCACGGCACTTGTAGTGACGGTCAGGCTTCACCTGTGGTGACCTTGCACGGATGTGGCTTCCTGGAGCACGGCCACCACTTGTAGTGCAGGACAGTCCACCTGCTCTTCCCCAATAGCAGTGTTCACCCTGGGTTCTTCCAAAGACACAATCCTGGGGGATTGCAATGTGACCCAAATATTTTGTGGTTCTGGGATTGCCTTGTCCTCACAGAAATCTCCCCAGCTTTGTGTCTGAGCAAATCTGATCAAATAGTATGTTTGCTTCAAAACAGCTGATAGAAATAAGGGTCTAATCCAACACCCCAAAGAACTGGAAATACTTGCACATTTGACCACATCCTCCAATGGCCAGTCTGAGTCCTACTCTTTGTCTAGGCTTTAATTCACTTAGGACATGCTTAAGTGACATTTTCTACTGCCACCTTTTAACGTCATGTAGGGCTCAGCTGAACGTGATCTTGCATCAATAAAGCTATCTGCATCAGTCACGCCTGTAACTTATCAAGGGAAGGAATTAAAAGTGAGCAGCAAGACCTATTTTTGGTAAAACCTGATTGGCTGATATTAATTATACCACTATTATTTAATGCTGTGCCAATTAAATTCCAAATAAGTGTTCCCAGAATTTTCCCAGGGTGAGCATTATTTTCCTGGTTGTTAGTTTCATGGACCATCCTACTACCCCTTTTGAACATTGGCCCAACACTGGTGTTCTTCTAGTCTTTTGGAATGTCCCAGTATTTCAAAATATATTAAAACTGAATGTTGTTGGACCAAGAAGAACTTCAGGGAGAAGTTAAGGATTTCTGGCATGAATTACCTGAGACTGAATAAATTGATTATGCCTAGTGGATATTGTATATCATCCCTTTTATTTGTTAATGGAATGGAAGATATTTTCTCTCCAGGGCAACATGATCAAAAATAAATTATTGGTCATTTTGCTGTCTGAATTTATTAGCAATTATACACGATCTGCCTAGTGACTAGTGCTAAGAAATCTTTTCTCTTATGTGTTTTACACAACAGCACCAGAAGTCCTCTCTGATAGTCTGTTGCTGTGCCAAACACGGATTTCTTTGCTCCTGTGTCATTATTCTTTGTTATTGCCCCTCATTTCCTAATTTTCACTTTATACCATCACCGTGTTTTATATCATGTGCATCATTACCTGCCCAGGTGCGACCCTGTGCCACAAGCTCTAGGTGTCTCTGCTGGAGCAGGGGGTTTGGACTAGACCCAACTTCAACCATTCTGTGATTGCACTTTTCTCTATTTGTAGCTGCTGTCAGTACTTCACCGCTGAACTGGACTGAGTAACTGCTCTCCTCTTGATTTACGGAAATGTAGTTTTGGGTTGCGCACACATCATTTTCCAGGAACACCCAGTCATCTTTCACTTCTTTCTTTCTATTTTAAATATCCCTGTTTTCCTGTAATCAGTTTCCTAATCTAATTTCCCTTGATTGATTCCCTTTGGAAGCACAAAGATTGAAAAGGTGGTTGGAATTTTCCTCTTTCCATGTAGTCCCTGACAATAGTCAAATATTTTTCTACAAAACAGCATTCTCTTACACTGGAACAAAGCAATATCTGTAGAAAAGTGATCAGTTTTCTTTTTCAGAAAATGAAATTATATTTTATTGCAGGCTTCATTGAACATCCAGCATTTCTTTTAAAGTATTGCCATGATGGTACAAAGTTTAATTTATATAACTTGGAGATAAACACTTCAAAGTTAATGCATTTTTTCTTCAGTGGTCTCTAACAAAAAATTACAAAGGACCTTTTATCTTGTTACTTAGGATGCTGATGTATATGCATCCAAGATACTGTTCTGAATCATCAGGAGACATGTAACAGGTGGTGGGATTTTAATGTAAACTGTTTTTATAGTCCTCATTGCCCACTCATTATATTCTCATTCTAATAACAAGCGAGTGTTTTTACTATTCTAAAATGGTATAAGTGTCTGTAGGTTTTAGTAATGACAGTTAAATCAAAGTTCTTCTTACTGGTAAAAGCTGTCCACATCCTTTTTCTTGTTATCCACGCCCCTAGCATTTTGAAATGGCCAAAGAGGAAGAAAGTTCTTCCTCACATTCTTTATTCAATAGGTTTAATTACTTTTGACATGGCGCATTTGTGCTGCATTTCCCTCTTCACAATCATTTCACTTGTGTTCTTAGCTAATGTCTTTCTAATTGTTCTACTCATTTCTCCGCCAAGATCATTATGTCACCTGTCTGTGAAATGCATGTTGCTCACTGAGAAAATCCTCTAGAATGGTTCTCTGTTCCTTAATCCAAAATTTAGAGTTTTGCTCTCCTCATGTGGATTCATTTGGAGTATTTTCTGTAGAACTTCCCTGTTCTTCAGGTTCCTTGAGTGTCCTCATGCCTCATTGGGCTTGGTTGCCTTGACAGGGCACCTCATTCTGCCTGCAATCATAGAATCGTAAAATCACAGAATGGTGAAGGTTGGAAGGGACCTCTAGAGGTCACCTAGTCCAACCCCTGCACACGCAGGGTCACCTAGAGCATGTGGCACAGGACTGCGTCCAAGCAGGTTTGCAGATCTCCAGAGAACACAAGATTTACTCTTAACACAAGCTTTAGAAAAATAAGTGGCCCATTTTTTCTTAAACAGGCTACCTGGTGTCCTAGCCTGTCAGCTGAGCTGGCACGCTGCAATGGGTTCCTCCCGGTGCAGTGCAGGGACGAGCGGCTGCGCGAAGCTGGGACAGGGAACCTCTTCAACCAGCTCAGTGCAGCTGGAAGAGGATGTTTTAACAAGCCATGAGAGAGTTCCCATTTACAATTGCATTGGTATAATTTATAGTATGAATTTTAAAGGCTGCATAAAACTGCATAGCCTATTATTTTAATACGAATAAACTTAAGCTGATTTAGAAGAGGGTTAAAAAAACAGATTTTTTTAAAGCAAAATAATTATCTTTGGGCTCTTTTCATTTAATTTAACAATTTTAGTCAAAGAAATTGAACATCCACAAACATATGATATGGACAGAGCTTTGGATTATAATTCTGGATACAAAGCTGTGTGAGAAAAAAAGATTAGAAAGGACACCTGCTTCTGCCTCCTGGTAAGATTTTAGGATTATTAATTATGCTTATTTTGTAGTGCTAATCATTACAAGAAGTAAGTTAACAATGATATATTCAGATTTTAAAACCTGGCAGTGGTACATTACATACAAGTACTGCATCATTATGAAGCCTGACTTCTGCAACTGGAGGCCTCTCTTCTTTCTATCAGTTTTTGTTCACAGAATCACAGAATGATGGAGGTTGGAAGGGACTTCTCGAAACCATCTAGTCCAAGCCCTAGAGCACATGGCACAGGGTGGCATCCAGGCGGGTTTGAAGATCCCAGAGCAGGAGACTCCACAACCTCTCTGGGCAGCCTGTTCCAGGGCTCTGTCACCCTAGGAAGTAAAGAAGTTCTTCCTCATAAGGAGCTGAAACTTTCTATGTTTCAGTTTTCTATCTGTGCGGCCTGGGTATTACCCCTCCACTTGATGAGATCAGACAGTCCTTCCAGCTGCCAGGGAGGTGTGAAAACGCAATTCTTGTGCCAATGCTTCCACGGCGTGGTGGCCAGCGAAGCTGTGTTGGTAACGCAGGAGATGGGGAGGTCTGGGGTGACCGCTTCAATGCACAACTTTTGTCATATTCTCATGGTGTGGAGATGTGGGTGAAGTTTTAAAGGTCCTCTGGTCTTGGAGACATGGAACAATGCCGTGAATGTGGGTTTTTTTCCCTGGAGAGCCTGAGGAAGGAGGCTTCTCCTGCTGTGGATCCATGTTGCAGACAGGGTTGCTGGTGGGTGGTTGCTAGTAGTTACCTGTCGGTGGGAATACAGCCCTGAGACACAGCATGTGGGCAGCTGGACAGGCACTGGGTAGCTACGATAAGACCCTGTGTGATGTGGTTGTCTCCTGGCCAGCTAGCAATGGTGACACTTGTGTCTCTGGATTCATCACTAGATTCAGCAGAAGCTTCTGGTCAGCA
>NW_010577502.1:77193-89989 GCF_000705375.1 Tinamus guttatus | reverse complement strand
TGATCTCTAGAGGTCCCTTCCAACCCTAAGCATTCTATGATTCTATGATTCTATGTTATCTACCACCCTGGCAGGTGGTCCATGAAAAGGCTTGTTGGGATGGAGGCAGGAAGGTCTGCCAAAATCAGAGATGCTGCTCCTCTTTGAGGAACTTTGCTCTGGGAGAGGAGCACATTCCCCTCTGACTGCTTTCTAATTTAATCTAAAAGTACTTAGCTCCAGAAAGGGGCATCTTCCAGGAAATGGCTCCTTGATTTACAGATAAGTTGGACTTTGGGAATCCAGCAATGGAGAAATGGATGCTTCTTGTTCTGGCATTTGTAGGACATAGGATGGCTGGTGAAGGAACAGGGTATAGCAGGTGGTGAAGAAATGGCTTCTGCTCTGATTTGGTTCAGGGCCTGCAGAGTCCTAGCGAGTGCTAATGAGGGAAAAAAACAGTTTGTCTTTTCCTTTCTGAAGTAGTGTGACTAATTTGAAGTTTCTGTTCCAGAAAATGAAAACTGGTCTTAGTAATCCGATCAGATTGTTTACTGACACACGTAGAACTTGATCCAAACCAGAATTTGATATTAGTATTACGTGCTCCTATCAGTTCCTGGCTTTTAAATAGAAGCCCTGTGACTCGCTGCTTAGACTGTTTGCTCAGTATTTCGGCATGTCATTAAGTCTCTGACTGCTGTAAAGTCACACTTTCTCACATACTGTCTTCATGTAGTTATGGCAATGGGATGCTCCAATGCTATGATGAGTTTCCTCATGGCAAAGGAAACCCGAGTCTTTATGAGACCACATACATGCTGCCCAGAGCATCTGTGTGGTGGAGAGATCATATTAATACCTCTCTTTTTTGCATGTCCATTTAGTCAGATTATTGCACATAGCTGCTGTTAATTTGACTGTTACTGTTAATCAGATAGCTTGATGTAAGTGGCCTGAGATGACTCAAGATAGCGTCAGTTCAGAGAGTTTAGAGGTTGTAATCTGCTTGGTTATCGTCCTTGAGGCAAACCAGCGTGGGGTGCCATGCCACCACTCCGCATGGTTTGTTAAACTATTCGAGCTGCTCCCTGGCCCAGCGCAGCGCTTGCACAGCAGAGCTTCATCTGCATGGTTGTATGGGAGTGTTGAGTGCATTACTGCCTCTTCGAGGCTCATAGCAGGTTTCAGGAAAGCGTGCAAGAACAGGATAGGTTTAGGATTATAGTTTACCCCATTTCTAGCCATCTGCAATTTACTGTTTTCCTGATATGTCATTTGTATTTACACCTCTGCCTTCAATTGCTCTTAAGTTATTTTTCTTCTATAAACTAAGAGAGTCCCCTCTGTAGATGCGGTCCTTCCCCAGGTTCCACAGCCTTGTACAAATAAGTTCTTCTTCCTGAAGGATGGAGACATGATTTTGCAGGTAGGATATTGAATTCCCAACATATTCTGGATGAAAAAAAATTATCTTCCTCCCCTGTCCTCCCCCCCTTTCTTTTTCCTTCCAGCTGCCTTAACAGTACCTGTAGTAGAGGGTCAGAAGCAAAGTGCTGCCTGGGCACCAGCTTTCTCACAATCTCTATCCTGTCATCCTTCTCCGTGTACCCACTGACCTGACTAGATGTATTGACTGCTGGAGCGTGCTGTGGGTCAGGAGTCACAGCAGCAGCAGAGCACCTTGAAGGGTGAGATGAGTCTTAGAGGCTTCCTGTTTTCCTGTACAGTGTACAGTACAGCTGGCTCAGAAGCAGCGCAATGGGTCTGTTGTACAAACAAGCAGGAAAGGCTCTCACCAGAAAAAGAACTGGATCCACGTCAGGATCGTGTTGTCAGGGCCCTGAAAACATTAATAGGCCTTACTGGCCCTCACCAGCCTTACCTGGATCCTCCTCTTACCCTGTCAGTTGCCCCAAAAGCCATCTGAAGCTCAGGCCTTGCACAAGCTGTGCTGCAGGAATACCTGAGCTTGGCCAGGGACACAGCTGATCTGGACCTGCAGACTGACTTCTCACCTAGCCTCAGATCTACCTTGTCACTATGGGCGTTCCTGGTGATCACTGGGCTCTGGTTACCCGTGTCAGACCTGGTCCTGACCCTGATGTGCGGGTTAACTTCCTGGATTGACCTTGGACCTTGGAAGTCACCATGGAGTCCCTTGGTAATGATTGAACCTGAGTCCCTTCTCTGGGTAGTTCAAGAAGGCAACACTAGGCAGTGTTCTGTGTTTTGTGAGGAAGAAGTCTTGACTGAAAGTCTTTATTTTCAAGAGGTGAATTATACTGTGGTAAGATTGATCCAGTGTCACTACTTCCATTTTGTTCTTGCATGGAACTTGTGATAGCTCAAAGTCCTTTAGGTCAGTCTGTCTACAGTTACTTATTTATTTTTTTTGACTAAAGCATTAAGTGGTAGCTGCTGTTCAATTGCAGTATCTTGGGTTTCTTTTCCCTTACTCTATTGACAGGTTGACAGAGTAATCCCAAGAGACACGACCTTTCAAATTCTGTGAATGACTTTGTCTCTTTTCAAGCATGTGAATGATATCATTTGACTTGGAAATGAAACCATTTACCTTTGCAAGCTGAACTTTATCAGAATAGCTGCTGATTCCCAAGTGAGCATGTTATAATGTGCAGACAGTCTCTCCTAACCTTGATTTGGCACTGCCTGGGCTACCAAAGAGAAACTGTCTTGTCTTCTAGAGGGTATGGCCTTTGTCATATTCTTGACACTGCAGCTATTTCCAAACATATTGGTGTGTCTTTCATTGATCCGTGAGACTCGGAAAGTTTCCATTTATATGTGGCAGGATCAGGATCAGAAAAGAGCTCCTAAGATTCCTTCTGCCTTTCTGATGGGTTGCCGCATGTGACTTCCTGGGTTAAGATGTCCACCGTAAGTTCAGTTGCTCAGACTTTATGGATGTTTCACATTCCTGTGGTGGATGGACCATGTGAAATGGCCTTCCTGACTCACTTTCTGACTGGAGTTTGACACCCAGCTGCTGAGAAATGGTTGACTGTTGGGGTGGACATTAGGAAGGCTTAGGGAAGGAAATACTTTCTGCTCTTTCAGAGGCACTACCTTTGTGGCTCCTGTCCATCTTGCTGTCTACCAGGACCACTAGGGCCTTTTCCACAGAACCATTCCCCAGACGATATCACTGTCAGTGTTTCTTCCTTCCCAGAAGGAGGACTTTGCATTTATCCTTATTGAATTTCATGAACTTCCTACTGATCCATTTCTCCAGCTTGTCCAGGTCCTTCTGAATAGCAGTTCTGTGCTTGAATGTGTTGACCAGTCTCTCCAATTTGCAAACTTGACCAGCAAACTTGACAAGAGTGCACTGTTTCCCCTCCTCCATATCTCAGAGAAACATGTGATCATCTGCACAGACCTCTGCAATGTTGCACTTGTCTTTGGCTTGCAGGGAGAGGACAATCATTCTCTGAGCCTGACTGTCCAAATAGAATTTTACCCATCTAGCTGTCTGCTCCTCCAGACGGTAATGTCTTAACTTCTGTACAAAGAGAGCTAAGACACAGGAAGGCCCAGTCTGTCTCGTCTTCATTTTCTGAGTCTTCTGAGACACTTGCTGTCTTTGCTACCGCAGTCTCAGAAAGAGCGAGCCGTCTGATTCACTGCAGCCTCACAACGGTGCACCTTGTGATAGGCAGCTGGAGAGCTGTTGCTATCATAGGATTCCTGCTCTTTTTCATGTAGAGAATTCTCTATAAAAGGTTAAGAACCCTAAGCTGTGGCTGCTCAGGGGATATATTGAGCGGCTGATTTTTGTTAGCCACGCTGTGCTACTGCATGTGCATGTGCAGCTGTTCCCTTATGGAACTAGTTTGCAAGCGGTGCTTGCATGAAGAACTTCAGGATCCCTTCATAGCTGGGCTGCAGCTACCAAAGTATCACACACAGTGCAAACATATGCACAGGCTCAGTAAAAAGTTGTGGTTCCTCAAGCTGATTTGTCCATGTGCAGGCTTATTGTGCTGCCACCTTCCCCTTCAGAGAGACCTCGGAGGTGCTGATTTGTTTTCCAGGGTTGAAGAAGGTCTCAGATGGTGATTGGCATGCTGTACCTTTCGTGTTCAGGCTCAGAAGAGGGACAATTGAGATGAGTTAGAACTGTCAGAGTCCAGTGCTGTCTGACCAGGTTCTTTTGGATATTCAACATGTGGAGAGTGTAATGTTTAATATAAAAGTTTACTTTGAAGGTATGTGATGTTGCATGGGATTTTTGATGTAGCAGAGTGATTACAGCAATATCCTGAAATCACACAAGCAGTGTAAGGTACATTTAGCAATTGCAATATACAGTTCAACGCAAGACCAGGGTGGTTCCCATTACCCATCCCTGTGATATGCTCACTGTGATGACACTGGACGTCCCCAGTCACTGGGAAGGAATATGTGGGTTGACGCCTGCTCAAGACCATTGCTCTCTCTGAAATTCCGTTGCTAATTGCTCAGGCTTTACATTCTGTTTTGGGCTGAGCCATATATACGCTTCCGTCCATGCTGGTCTGGCTATCTCTGGAAGAAACATTTACCCCAGTTGGTCCACTCAACGGATATAGCTGCTTATCTAAAGCAAAGGTCACCCTCCGGTCCCTTTGTGTTGAGATAAGGTCAGCATTCTGTGCAAGGGCTGTGCTAATGAGTCACATCCTACATTATTCCTGAGCTTCATGGGCACCTTGCCCTTGCCCATCTCCCCTGACCCTTCTTCCACTGTAGGGGTTATTGGTGGGTCACAGTTCCCCAGGTAGTTCAAAGGGAAATGTTCCTGCTGTTGATACGAGGATGTTTGTAGTTCACATCTGTGTTTGCGTAGGTAAATGTGTCTTAGAGATCTCCGGTCACGAGTAATCTTCATTCTGCATGTATTCTTTCAAATCCTCCTTTCCTAGGAAAGGAATGGAAAATACTTTATCACACGTTTGACAGGACCCTTCAAAAAGTGGGCTCAACACTGGAAGATCTAACAATCAGGGCATAGTTCAGTGATATTATCTAAAAATCCTATCACAGTCTTCTTGCATAAGCAAATCCCTAGCTCTGTATGAACATGAGCAGGTGATTCTTGTAGGAAATTAGAACTAAAAATGTTTAAACATAGAACCTAATTTCTCTCCTGTCTGGATGGCTTGTATGCCAGTGGAATTGCTTGTGTTGGCTCATGCCAAACAGTTCTAAAGTAAATTTTAAAATGCAGACAGAAAGTTTCTCAGTGATGAGTAAATGCCAATTTTGTACAAATTTCTATGTTCTTGTGATATTCATGGTTGAACTCTTCCATTTATACATACACAGGCTTATCATATGCCAAAGAAAAAAATAACATGAAGTAGTTGCTTCAAATTTCTTCTCATTTTGCTGAAATTTAACAATCAGAGCTTCTTCTCTTTGTCAAAAATTTGTCCCTTTTATTACTGCATTTTTGTGATCTTCCAGGCGGAATTCTTCTAAACAGTTTTCTTTTGTGGGTAATTCATGCTATTAAGAAGCAACAGTTTCTTGTAACAAGCAGTGCAGGTTTTGTTGATGTAGAGAGTTTCTCTGGCTTCAGTGCTCGCAGTGATTTATACTAAAATGAGTACTTCTCACCAGGTAAGACTAACCATGGTAATGAAATGGAAGCACACCTCAGAGGTTTTAGACTGCTTTTAACTCAGCTGTGAGCATTTCTGATAAATGTTTGAATTGAGATAAGGAAATAATTGCCGGAGTATATGCATAAAAGTTCTATTCTATCATCTATTGGGCCTGAGCCTCCTTGCACAACCAAGACTATGCTTGGCACTGGCACTTGCTGCTTTGTGACATCTGTATCATGGCTTGATTTCTCTCCTAGGTCCTCAGTGATAAAGTGATAAAATGATTAAACTACAGGATCACATAGGTGGGAAGGTACCTATGCTGGCAGTTTGTCCTGTCCCTGCTGAGAGCAGGGCCCGTTAGCGCAGGGTGCTCAGGATGGTGACTAAACAAGAGCTGAAGACAGTCATGATGGAGATCCCACAGCCTCGAGTTTCCCGTTGGCCCATTTCTCCAGCTCCTAGATGTCCCTCTGAGTAGCAGCCCTGCCATCCTGCATACCAACTGCTCCCAAGTTTTGTACCACACACTATCTAGATTGCTAATAAAAATATTGAATACTGTGGGCCCCAATATCCATACTTGAGGAATTACCCAGTATTTAGTCACTAGTGTTCTTCATAGCCATGTTCACCAGCCTTTGAGCCTAGTCATCCGGCCAATTTTCCACATTTCTTGTTGTTCACCAATTCAAGACATCTCTGTCCAATTTTGCTGTTAAGGATGCTATGGGATGCCATGTAAAAATCCTTCTTAAATTCACTGCCACATTCCCTGCTTTCTCCTTTTCCACAAAGCCTTCCATCTCATCAAAGAAGACAACAGAAAATTAGGACTGAAATGGAACCTGAGAGGTCATTCGTTTTGCCTGTTCTCCTGCCACCACCCCTTCCTGTCCCCCCAGATTAGCTCTGTCTAGATGCTTTATGGCTGCTCTTGCCTAACCTATTTGTGAGCTCCTTCCATGCTGGAGGAAGGCTGCAGCCTCCCTAGGTAGTCTGGTTTTGTGCTTAACTGTCTTTACTGTCAGAAAGCTTTTTCTGATATCTAACCTGAATCTTTCTTTTTGAATTTTAAGCCCATTACTTTTTCAGTGGTTATTGAGAACAGATTATTTTTGTCCTTGTGGAAGCGGCTTCTTTTTTTTTTTTTCCCTTCCTGTTCCACCCCTTCCCCACTCTAATCTTCTATTCTCCAGCTAAATATCCCAGATCATTCAGATTCTCCTGAAACTGACTTTGAAAACATAATCTGATCATTACTGATGATTTCCTCTGGATTCTCTCCATATCATTTATTTAGTTCAGTTCCTAAAAGCAGCGCTCAGCTGAAACCCTGTGTGTTCTGCACAGAGTAGAGGGGTTGCATCGCATCTTGTTGGTGAAGCTAATTGTAAATCCTGATACCTTTTTTTTTTTCCTGTTCAGCCGCAGCATGACTTGTTGACTCATGTTCAGCTTGTGATCCTGTAAGCCTCAGATCTTTTTTGAGTAGAGCTGTTGCCTGCTGCCTTCCAGCATGTGTTTGTGCTTTGTGTCACAGGCGCATGGAAAAATTTGGATTGATGGGAACTCTCTTTTCATTCATTTATGGTCCAACCTGCTGCTCAGAGAGGGGCCGACTCCAGAACTGCATGAGGGTGTCCAGGGCCCTACCAGGCAGGTCTGGGATGTTCCAGAGGCTGCTGCTGCCTCTGGGTCTCCTTCCAGCGCTGTCCCATTCTCCTGGTGAAGAATCTCTTAGTTTTGCCCAACCGCAGGTTTCCCCTGTTGCAGTGACCATTGCCTCTGTGCACCTTGGAGAAGAGCCTGGCTTCATCTTCTGCCACCCTCCTAAATAAGTAATCTCACCTTGAATCTGATCAACATGCTGTGTATGCCATCATCCAGGCTGCTGGGAAAATGTGAATACTGCTGCACCTTTCTGTGAAACCCATTTAGCATACCATTTTAGTCTCGCAGCGAGCTTTCTGATCCGTTTTTCACCCAAGTGGTAGTAGTTTCACTTAGATAAAATTTCTGTAGCTTCTGAGTGTCATTTGAGAACATCAGAAGTTTTGCAGAGCTTTATGACTGATATCTTCTGTTTCTTAGCGCTTCACAAAGCCTGGCCTGTTCCTTGTGATAGGAGTAACTTGGATCACTTACAGTTTGTTTGCTCTTTATCAATTCCTGTTGTCTGTCAGCTCTGCTTGCAAATTATCTGCTTTGCCCAGCGTTTTTCTGGACATTTAAAGAAAGTTGTCTGGTCTTTAGTGCTGTGCTCCTCCCTTTCCTATCCACACCTTTTTAAAGCTAGCTGTCACATCAGTCTCTTCCAGCTTTCTGAGACCTTTCAAAGATTATCAAATTTAACGACTAATATCTATGATTTCTTCTAACAAATTTTTGGCAGTGCAGTTCATCTTATGGTCTGCAAATCTCTAGTGATTTGCAGAAAAGCAAAGGTGATTAATACGCTCACTGCAGAAATGGACACAAAGGCAAAAACTCAGTGACGATTTGATTAGGCCCAGCCAATTTGCTGATTTGGTGATATCTGTTGCGTGATTGCAGCCAATTCCAGAGTAAAAACGGAAGCAAAAGCCCTTCAGCACTCTTTGTACCAAAGCTTCCCCCCGTTGAGCTGCAGGTGTGCTCTTCTGCCGATCTGTTCTTACTGTTCATGTATTGTAATATGTTTTCCTGTTTTCCAGCTATTCTTTGCTTGTTCTTTCTTATTTTATACCATGACCTTTCTCAATCTTTTTTTTTACACCTCTCACACATATAATTGGGCTTTATAACCTGGTAACACTTTGAATGGTTCTCCTTAAAGCTTTAAACTTCAATGTTACTTTAACATATCATTTATATCAGCTTTTCAGTATAGCGCAAGCATATTGTGAGATGTATTCTCCTTAAAAATTTGTTTCTTGTTACTGTAAAATAAACATTGTGGTCTGAACTCTGCAATTTGCAGTCATGTTGCCCAGGCAACAGAATTTGCTCAGAGGGGTTTTGTTAAAGAATGTCTGTGATTTTTCTAATTTAACTTAAATTTTAGCTTACGGACTTCTTACTTACTAGTGACATCATATCTTATGATGTCATATAACATAATATGTTTAATTCTATGTATGTAGATTGTAAGTGCTCAGTGTTAGTGAGCAGATAAAGCTGGTAGCTGCTGCACAGTTTAGCTAGCTTAACGTAAGCTCTCGCTATCTAGCTGCTATTGTTCCTCAACATGTGTGGAACAGAAACAGCATCTGCTGTTGGACAGGCTTTAAAGGCTTGGTCAGAGCTTATGCCAAAAATTTCAGCTGATGTGAGAATGTCTCTAACATTGTTTTCATTAATAAGCTCCATATTTTTCTTGTCGTCACTACACCGGTAACCTTGCACTCCTCCATCTGTTCCCTCTCGTCAAACACTTGGATTTTGAGGAGAGGTGGGTTTTGGTAAGTGTGTGCAGAGCCTGCTGATTTTGCTCTCTACCTCTACTATTGTGGAAATTAATTTATGGAGTTGTGGACTTCCCATTGGCGCTTGGAGTAGTTACTCAACCTGCTATGTACCAAAAATGCAGCATATCTTCCCAAACTTGCTGCATTTGCTCTCTGTGTGGAAAAAAACAGGATTTCTTCAGTTTTTAAAAGCATGTTCACTAACATTAACATAAAATTGATGAAATTTGGGATCCATGAGAAATGTATGATCTGTGCTTAAACTCTTTGTTATCCTTAATGATCAGCTAAAGTAATAACCCAGCCTATTCTAAATTGTCTTATGCTTGAAATTAATTAAAAGCTTGCACATTTGCAATGCAGATAAACTGCTAGCGACTGGCGAAGTGATTCTCCTTTCTGAGTGACGGTGATTTCTGTGCGTGAGACTGGCTGCCCTGGGGGCCGCTGGGCTGCTCCGTGTCTGCCCCGCCGTCCCGCTCGGCTCCTCCGGGTACCCAAGACGTGGTGAGCTTTGCCTGTGCACGGACCACGTCACTCTTCTGCTATGGTGCCTCCTTGGGCCTTCTGGGAATCTTCCCACTGTTGGATCCTGTGTGTGTTGCAGTAATGGGAAAACCTTGCAATTGGATTTCTTGCCTATGTGTTAGCACCGAAGCATCTGGTCATCCATCAGTTTTCTGTGCGGAAGAATAGAGTAGTCTGTACTCCTTTAACACTTGTGTTTTAAGCCTTTTATATCTAATAAATTGTTTTTATGTCCATCAATTGAATTTCTCCTTGAAATAGGGTTGCCAGGAATGACCCTCGTGCACTAATACAGGGCTTCTCACTGACTTCTCATGTAACACACAGCTTCTCTCTGACTTGATGTTCTATCTCACTGACAATTTCAGTTAGTCTTTATAGGTGCAGTATTAGCATAGACTGAGAGTTTATGCTGGTGTCCTCGCTCTTTTTTCTTTCTCCTTTGTCTTTATGTTCCTGTTTTCTGAGAACAGTTTTACTTCCTATAGCTGTGGACTATGGCCATTTCTAATAATCTGGCTGCACTAAGACAAACACCACAAGGCTCAGACTCTGCTGTAATAAGAACTTACTTATTATCCCACCAGCCTTTGTGCTGTCATGAGTTTTACCTTCTGAGAGTCAATATCTTGGTGGTCATTATGAGCGTAGAGGAGATTTCAACCAAGAACCTGAGTGTTGCTGCATAGTAACGTCCTGCTGGATGATACCTCTTTGTTAACAAATATATTTTGAGTTAGTTAAACTATATAGAACACAAAACATATATGTAATCAACATGTCCTGGACCCAGTTAGAATACCTGGTCATGGAAGAACATAAATCATACACTCCTGGGCATACATGGCTTGAATAGAGGTCAAGATGCTACTTTTTCTAACTAACTACCCCATGTAAGAAATCTACTCTGTGAGTGTTTGTCAAATGTTTCAAAGCTATCTGCCAAGGAGACTCTGCAGCTGCTCAAAAAATCAGAACTCTTTTTCTTAGTATTTAACCTTCTTTTTTTTTCCAAATAAGCAAGTGCTTTTGTCCAACAGTGTAGTAGTGGGTTCCTTTATCAAGATTTTTTTTGTAATTTTCTCTTAAGATTTGGAAGACTATCACCATGACTTGTCTTATTTTTCTGTCGTTCAGGCTGAACAAGCCCAGTTCTTCCAGTCTTTCCTTTCTAAGTCTCTTTTCATCTTATTCGTTTGTACTTGTTTCCATCCTTAAATAATTAAACTCAAACACGAACATATCATTCCAGATGGGGCCTCACCATGTTGTTAATGCATCCTGGAATTACAATTTGTATTTATGCAACACCACCATTCTGCTGATTTATGTTTAGCTTGTGTTCCACTGTTACCATACCTTGTTTTCTACTTTATGATGCCCAGGCAGTTATTCCCCATTTTGTATTTGTGCATTTGATTTCTCCATACTAAGTGCAACAATTTGCACTAGTCCTTACCGAGTTTCATCTTACTGATGACATAGTTGTTTCTGTCAGCCAGGCTCATAAACTTGTCAATCAAACTTTATGTATTCCTCCGTTTTTAAAAAACAAAACAAAACAAGATTTACTTTCCTGAAACTGCGGAAATTATCAGCAAAACGAGAATAAAATATAATTAGATTCTGGTGTAAAGTCTGCAGCAGAAAATAATTCAGAAAGCATTCTAAATGCTAAATATGTATCGATGTTACTAATGGACTGTATCTGGCTTCTGTGAAAATGTTAAAAAAACAAGCTAGATATTGTGAGTATAGTTAAGATTTCTTATGCAATATTATTTATAAACTGTTACGACAGTTTTGAAAATGTTTCAAACAGCAAGAAGTTAACTAGAGAAAGGTGCAGTAATGAATGAATATGGTAGGAATATAAACCCAGGTATGGGCAAAAATTGCAATTGCGAAGCAAAAGAGCGAGGAAAAAGTTGTGAATCGCCATAGCTGGAAATAACGGAGATAAGTTGTAGGACCGGAGAGGGAAGCCCGCAGGGAGCAGCGGCAGGAGCCGCGCGGCTGGGGGGATGCGGGGATGTCCCCCCGGGAGCGCCGGCTGCGGAGGCGCCGCGGGGCCGCCCCGGCTCCGGCCCGCGGCCCCGTCCGCCGGCAGCGCTTTCCGTGGTGCCAAGCGCTACGGAGCACGCGCGCTCCTCCGGTTCCTTGGAATTTCTGGGATTCCCTGAGACCTGCTCTTTTAATGGTATGAAGAGTTCCTCCGTGAATTTTTTTTGAAGATTTTTTGCAAGTTGTCAGATTTTTTATATGAATATGAATTACATTTAGCAAATGTTATTTCTCATCTTTCTTCACTATAGGAAGTAAACGTCCATTCCATATCTGCCACCATTGGGGAAGATTAAATGTATTCTTTCTATACTCCCTTGTTTCTACTAAATCTCTGCTTTTTCACCTTTCCCGTGTTGTTATTTGCCATTGTACCATCTGCCCCTAACGATGGACCGACGAATGACCCATCTTTTTTTCTTCTTTGTGCTACATTTCAAGTGTTTTCTCCCGGCGGATTGCTGGCTTATTTAGCTGCTCTTGCCAATCGCTCTCCGTTGAGCTCTGGGCTTCCCTTTGCTGGAGTTGGGAGCTGCGGCGCACGGGAAGGCTCCGTCCGCCCCGAGTGTCCATGTCGGTGCAGCAGACGCCGGGCGGATGCTCCGCGAGGCCTCGCTCAGTGCCCGGAGCCCTGCGCGGCCCGGCCTGGCGCGTACGGGCGTCCTGCTGCAGACACGCAGCACTCCCCTTGCTGAGGAGTCCTTCCCATCTGTCTGATGAACTTTTCTTTATTACTTAGCTCCTCTCTGAAGGCTTTCTTCCTGTTCCTGTTTGATTTGATTTGCTTTCTCTCCCTTTTCATTTGAAGTTTGTCTGGTAAAAATTGATCAGGTTTCTGGCCTCCTGGCTCCCTCCTCCTCCTCCTCCGCTCTTTGGTGTGAGACTGATCTAATCCTGACTCAGATGCCATCTCCACTTCAATTATCCAGACGATGTTGCCGACTTGAGATCTTCCCTGGCTGGCGGCACCTGCACTTCGGTTCTGGATGTTACACACAAGCATCTGTGTTGCATGAGAGCCTCTCCCTCTCCTCCAGCCCAAGAACCTGGCAGCTCTTGGGTCTGTCCCTGCTCCTGGCAGTGAGGACCGTTCCAGGCACAGGTCTATGTGCTCTCCAGGTCCTCCAGAGCATCGTTCAGGGCTGGGTGGACCAAAGGCCA
>NW_010577502.1:31019-43629 GCF_000705375.1 Tinamus guttatus | reverse complement strand
GTTGCAGCCGCCCTGCGGGGGCAGGGGAGGCCGGGACGGGGCAGCCGCAGAGCAGAGGGCTCAGGGAGAGGCCCCGCGAGGCCGCCGGGGCCTCCAGGGCAGCGACGCGGTGAGCGCGGCGCAGGCAGGGGCCTCGCGCAGCCGCTGTGCCGGGGCCGGCAGGTCCAGCCGGGATCAGGGGTGTTCCTGGGCAGCGGGGCCGCAGGCAGGTCCTGGCGGGACGTGCAGGGTCCTTCCTGCCAGCTCCCCGCGCTGGGGCTCTGCACGCTGGAGCTCGCAGGGAGAATGACCCTCCGGAGCGGCCGGCACGCGCGCTGCTCCAGCAGCGTCTCCCAGGGCTGCTGGCGGAGGGAACGGGGCTAATGGACCATTAACCTGGCCCAGTAGAGTATCTCACATGTTTTTATTGGTTAATTACCTTAGAGTGAACTGTTATTGTTGTTGTGTTTTGTTCCTTTGACCTGAAGTTTGTAGAGAGTGTTTCAATTCCCATGTTGAGTGTGATGGAAATCTTTTTTTTTGGCTTTTACTGTCTGCTGGGAGTTGCAGACAGCACAATTGCCCAGCTGCCTTAGCTGTTGTTTTAAAGATCTGTTTAGGTGAGATACAATTTGCATCGTGCAGCCTCCCCTCCCGTGGTGCTGCCGCAGGGGTTCTGCATGCAGAGCCCTCCCGGGGCCCTGGCAGGGCTGCTGCTTGCGTTGCCGGGGCGTCTTCAGGGAGGCAGAACTTCTCACCCCACATCCCTGGAGTTTTCTTCCTTGGGTCTCAACTGTGACAGTTCAGAGGGTGCTTTATACAGGCAGGAGAGTGGGCTGCGAGTCCTGACCTGGGCCTCATCCCTGCAGCACTTCGCACTAGTGCTTGAGCACTTGTCACACTCGCTCCTTCTTTCTGCAAGGCGGGAATGAAACATCTGGCTCAGCTCTGAGGGCTGAGGAGCTGCAGTCTCCGAGGTCTTTGGGGAAGCTGGAGATGGAAGCTGGTGGTGCTGACAGTCTGTGCAGTGCCAAGTCCCCTCGTTCCCACCAAATCCTGCTTCTCCAGCAGCTGCGGGCTGTCAAGGAGGGCGGGTGGGTTGGCACCGTGCGCTGTGCAGGTGTCCTGGAGCTCGAGAGCAGCGAGGGCTCATTCTGGAAAAGCCCTGCCTGTCCCATAGCTGCAGTTTTGGGTAGCAGCATCAGTGAAGTCCATGCGTCCTGCAGAGAGCTGCACAAAGGGGCTCAGGTGTCACCAAGGGCCGAGCGCTCGTGTGTGCGAGTGCAGCGTGAGGCCCTGCGCGTGCGCGGCCGTGTCACCCTCGTCCTCGGCCCCGCTCCGGGCCTGTCTGCAAGCGGAGCACCCGTCACAGCACCGCGGAAACAGCTCCTCGTGTCCCCTGCAGCCTCGTCCTCCTGCCACCCCTGCGCCCAGCGTCTGCTCTGGTGCGGCCCCAGGCACAGCTCAGCTGAGGTCCTCCTTTGGGGGAACCACCTGAGCCGCTCATGGTGGTCTGGGAATCGGGTTGGGTTGCCGCAAAAAGCGCACGTTGAAACACTGAGGTTGGAAGTCCCATTTGCTCTCCTCCCAGGGCTTCATCTAAGGTAACTAATATTTTCCTTCTTACGGCATATGCTCTGGGGATGCTCTTGCACGCTCAGTGCTAGCCATATCCCGCTCTCCCCATCAGCTCTACAGCTTCCTGTTAATATAATTCACATATTCAAGACCTGTTTCTAAAATTCAATCAGATCCCCTTTCCAGCTGCCTAATATACTCCAGCAGAGTTTTTTATTATTGTAGCATATTAAATTATGTTGTTCCCAAAGCATTTCTTAAAGGTGCAGTTCGATTTTCCCTTTTCTCCAAAATGAAGAACTTCATATTCTGCAAAGCTGAATTTGCTGGTCTCCCTGTGTGTGCAGGACTGTGGTGAGTGGAGCTCAGAGTATTTGCTCTTGCAACATTCCTGTAGAGAGTAGGGGCCGACGGGCTTTCCAGTGAGTGCAGTGCAGCTAAGTGTTGTTTTATAACGTCCTTAAATACAATTATTTTGCTACTGGCTAAATTGCCTGCTAGGATACAGGCTTTAATGCAGACAACATCCAATACGCTGTCGGCAGCTATCTGTCGCCATTGCAGCTTTGCATATTTTAGATGCAGGTCCTGTCCAAACCTCAGTTTCCCTTTACTGATGGAGAGCAGGGGAGGATGGCTGAGGATGAGGAAACATCAGCTGCTGCTGAAGGGTTTTATCAGTGTCAGAATCTGAAGGCTAAGGCAAAGGCAAAGAAGAGATCCTCTAGCGACAATCTACTTGAAGAATTACAGTTACTGATAAGCAACATCTTCCCTTTGGTTAAATTCTTATTTGCGTATTTATAATCTGCTCATCTAAATTCCCCATGCATTTGCACTGAACACGGCGTCCTGCCTCGCTCCCTACTTTGCGGTGACCCGCGGTGCTGCTCTGCACAGCTCTGGTAGCCCGTCCGAACCCGAACCCCCTGTTCTTCCTACCGGTAGAAGGTCATAATTGTTGTATCTATTGGAAGTCATGGAGGAATATTGACCAGGAGAGGACGAGCAGCCTCTGCTTGGTGCGAAGGATTGTGCTGGCAGGGCTCTCCAGCACCTTGTAGGGCCTTAAGCAAAGCAGTAGATGGTGCCGGTCGTTGCGAGCGTTCAGGGGAAGATGGGCCCAAGCAGAGGAGGGGTCCGGCGGGGCCATGGGGCGCAGAGCCCGCACGCGCCCGGGTGTCCCTCGGCCCAGGCCCGTCCCCCGCGCAGCGCGGTGCACGGGGCTGCTGCCCGTGGTTTATCTGCCTGCAGCCAGGGACCAGCATCCGGGGCTCCTGCGGACGAGGCCGCACGCGGCGGTCGTCATGATCAACCATCCGCGGAGCAGCGCCCATCTCTGCTCCTCCTGGAAGCCCCCTCTGCTGCTCTCGTATCGTCCTGCCGCTGGGATGTCCCCACGGCGCGGCGTGCTGTGTCCCCAGCACCGATCCATCTCACGTGAAGGCACCGGGAAGCTGGGCTGTTCATCCTACGGAAGCAGCGACAGAGATGGCAGCGTTAGGTGTCAGGAAAGGCCAGAACCAACGCAGACGAGAGGCCATGTTTGCACCCGTGCAAATTGGTATAATTATTCCATACACAAACGTGGATCAGGAAAATAGGAAGTCACTGACTCCAGGTGTTGTACGGGGCACGATTTTCTGGTTAGGGCAGTAAGGGCCAACGATTTAACTAGTTTTAAAATACAGAGTAATCGGTTCATCACTGACCTTATGTGATGCGGTTAGTTGGCTGCACAAGATGAGTTGATGTCACTGGCAGCGCCTTCCAGTCTAGCGTGCCTGTTTTTCTGGGTATTTTTTGTTTTGTTTTGTTTTTCCCAGAGCAACTTATTTGGAAGGAGATACTCCAGGCCTTTGATGTACTCCACTTTGTATTTTGCAAGTCAAAACAATTGAAATTTTTTGCTGTAACTCAAAAAAAAATCAAGATGAAATGTTGCAGCGGATGAAGCAGTGCTTGCCAGGAACAGAAATTCCGTGAGGCTGGGTGTTAGCACGCTGCCGGCGCGGGGACGAAGCCGACGCCGTGCGCGTTCCGGCAGTGCTGTCCGTGACTTCAACGAGGCAGAGCTGGCCGAGCAGGCCACATTAAGAGTCCATTTAGCCCCAAATCCTCTGGCTAACAGCTAGTGCTCACCTAGACCTGAATGGTGTGGGACTTATCCCAGGAGTTCCTGTTTCCCAGGAATTGAGCACTTACCCCCAGAGCAGCCAAAACGGCTCCTGGGGAGAGTCTCCAAGAAGCTGGCAATGGCCTTCCTCTTCCAGCTGGCCCTTTGGGGTCCTCAGCACCCATATTCATTTTTATGAAGTCACTGTTTGTTTGAGCTGAGCACAATGATAGTTGGTTTATTGGTTTTGTTTGTTCCTGCAAGACTATGAATATAGTTATACTAGAGTCACTGTTAAATAGTGACACTTAATTCATAGTAGACTGTGAACAGCAGGACATGCGATGGTTGGCGCCAGGTCAGGGTCCGTTTTTGCCCTGGCGGATGGTCCCTGCTCCACTGGCCCTGTCTAGGAGGGTAATCTTGCCATCATGCCCAACACGACGTTGCTCAGTCTGCCTGGAGTTCCTGGGCACAGGCTGCTCCGCGTCCCCCGGTGTCCCCGCAGTGTCCCCACCCTGCCAGGGTCACGCCGTCCTCGTGTGCTCCGTGTCTCCTGGTGTCCCCGCAGTGTCCCCACCCTGCCAGGGTCACCCCGTCCTCGTGGGCTCCAGCTGCTCCGTGGCCCCCGGTGTCCCCGCAGTGTCACCACCCTGCCAGGGTCACGCCGTCCTCGTGGGCTCCGGCTGCTCCGCGTCCCCCGGTGTCCCTGCAGTGTCACCACCCTGCCAGGGTCACGCTGTCCTCGTGGGCTCCGGCTGCTCCGTGTACCCCGGTGTCCCCGCAGTGTCAACACCCTGCCAGGGTCACGCCGTCCTCGTGGGCTCCGTCCGCTCCGCAGGCCTGGAGCACCGGGCACGTCTGTGTCGCTCTGGCCATGCTGGTGGGCTCCAAGGTGCCCGCGACGCGGCACGTCCGGCCTCCCCGCGCTCGGTGCCACGCCGCTCCCGCTGTGCCCTTCTCCCAGCAGAGTTCCAGTGCACCCATTGTGTCAATATTTCTATTAAAACTAGGCACTCTGCTTCTCTTATCTTATTCCTTAGACCTTGAGCTCCCGTACAGAAGAACATTTGCATTGGGTTGGAGTTTCTATTTTTTCACTGTTTGTGTGACTGCTCTTCACGGTTTTATATCTGACTTTGTCCTATCGTTCCGTGGCTTCACCCCTACAGCATGAGTCATCCCAGAGCCGGTCTTTTTCTGCATTTGCCGGCTCTCCTCCCTCCTTTAGTTAAAAGCTCTCCTATAAAATTGTTGGTGTTAAGCCCCAGCAGCTTGGATTGCACGGTGGTTTGGGAGTGCTCTGCCTCGCCTGCGGAGGTGTGCTGCTCTCTAAGAGGATTTCCCTAGCTCCTAATGAACAGACATCTTTCTCTATTACCAGATTTTCTCAGCCATGTGGTGGGATTTTACCTCCCCGCTCCTGACTTTGCACGGTGCCAGGGGATATCAGAACGTGCTAACCTGCAGCTCGCTGTTGTCTCCCTTACTCCTCATTTCACTGATCCAGACAGGCATGGGGTCCTCCTCAGCCTTCGGAACAGCCATCCCACGATGTCTACATCTCACCAAATGGGGCGTTACCACCATGAAGTCTGCTTGTATATCACAAACCCGGTTATTTCTGTGCTCAATAACTAGATTGCCCGCTCCGTACCTTGCTGTGTCTGGCAGCGTTTTCCTGCTGGCCCTAACTGCTTCCTTGGTGCCACAGATCTATGCAGAGTTTCATTTTTTTTCCATGGCCATGTTGTCCTTGATTTGCAGGTTTGCATCCTTGTGTCCTGAGCCCTTCAGACCTCCATGCAATGCTACAAATCGTGTACACGCCTTGGCTTTAGTCATCCCTATGGGATGACGTTTTAGGGTTAGATTTCCAGGTTCAAGAGCAGTTGTACAATGTGCCACGGAAAGCTCGGTCTGCGTCCCCAGAACAGCTCCAGCCAAGCGGCTCCCCTTTAAGAGGAAGCTGCTCCGCGGTAAGGCGAGGAGTGGATTTCCAGCGCTCCGGCTGCCCTGCGCCCACCGCGTCTCCGTGGCGCTCGCTGCGCTCCGAGTCCCCGGCAGCCGCCGCGGGAGGCCCGGGACGGGTCTGAGTCGCCCTGTCGTGAGGGGAGGACGTGGGTGCCAGCCAGGGCAGAGAGCAGCTCTTGTTAATCACACGGGTCCAGCCCTACACGGCTCTTCTGTCCAATCATCTCTTGTCCCTCAACTATGAACTCTAAAGCGGCTTATGCTTCAATTTGAAAAGGCCGCCTCTCCCTCTGAAGCAGGAGATGTCATGATGTGCGCATGGTTGTGTTGTCCTTGCTTGGCTTTGCCCTGCCCTGGAGACATTTACCTTCCATTGCTTATGAGGTGGCTGTTGCCTGTGAAGAATCTGTGCTAGGAATCTGTGTGCAGGTGCTAGTGAGGTCTGAGACATGAGAATTAGTTCGTCCCTTGTTCACATGTACCGTTTTTTGTAGTTGCTTTGGGAAACATAGCTTATCTGTCTTGAATTTGTGCATGTGACATCTTGCATCTACCCTTCCCTGCTCCTGGTGGGGCGATGGAGATGGAACAAGCTGGAGAGAGGAAGGTGGCTGGTGGCGGCGCAGCGTGCGGGAGCCGCAGCGTTCCTGGCGCGGGGCTGCGGTGCTCCCGGGAGCGTGGCTGGATGGGGATGGGGATGGGGATGGGGATGGGGATGGGGATGGGGATGGGGATGGATGGAGCCCGTTTGACCTTGTTGGGAAGCGCGCGGCGCCCTGTGCACGAGGCGATCAGAAGTCACCCACGAGCACGGCTCGTGCTCTGCTCTCCCAGGATGGGAAAGCGGTGCACGGTGGCTAGAGCGCACAGTGCGTCTGGAAGCAGATGACCGCGTTAGCTCAAGCACGTGTTTTCTTAGAGACCTCGGCGTGTTTGCTCGGGGCGTGCAGAGGAACGTGCCTCAGCGCCGGGAAGGGTCCCGTGCAGGCGGCACTGCAGCGGCAGCCCTGCATGCAGCTGCGTGCGCCCGTCGCCGCAGGCACCGGCGCGGCGCCAGGCAGGGAGCGCAGCCCGAGCCCGGGAAGTGGCGCTCGGCCGCGCGGGAGGGAGCGCAGGGAAGACCACGGAGCTGGGGGAAAGAGGAAGAAGGACCCCGTGTCCACGGAGCGCTGCTGCAGACGTGTGTGTCGAGGGCTGCTGTCAGGCTGCTCTACCCATCCCTACCGGGCGGTGCGGTGGCTGCTGTATCTTTTGGTACCTTCTGGCAAAGAAAACCCATTCTGAATTCAGCTTCGGTCTCCTCTGAATACGTTGTTTCATCAAGGTCTATGCCCTTGAGATACCCTCTACAACCTCTCTGAGTGCAGCTAGACTGCGAGGAGAGGACTTTGTCTCCCACCGGAGCGCTCTGTGCAGTTTCTAAAGGTGCGAACCCGGAGGAAATGCACGAGATGGGGTCTTTATCCTGCCGGTCCCAAGTCTTTATCCTGCCGGTCCCGTTCTCAGGTTGTGTCACTCATTCAAGCACCTTCTCCAAGTGGGACCCTGTGCCTTGGCTTCTTCAAACATCTCATTCTTCTCTCTCGTGGACTGCCCGTGAGTTGTTCATGTGCTAAGAGCCGTCCTGCACAGGCTCTGGACAGTGACAAGCTACAGTAATTGAAATGCTGAAGGCTTGATCTTGGCTTGCTGGAAATATTTTTGCTGTTATCGCAATGTAGGAACATCTGCTTTGCTAACATTGTCTGTGCAGCCGTTGCTTCAGTGAGCACTGAGAGACCAGAAAAACCCCAAGGTTTTAGGAAATGGAAGAGTCTTACAACTACCGTTGTCTGCTCCTGGAGCGCACGCAGAGCCAGGGATTTGATAGTCCCTCTGATAACGGCCACCATGGGTCCCATGTCCACCTGCAGCAGCCACGTGTGTCCTCGTGGTGCTTTGCCACCAGGGCAGAGCTCGAAAAGCTCCTGATCCCGTGAGCGCTGGGGCACCACGTGCCGCGGCGAAGGTTGCGCTGCTGCTGCAGGGAGCAGCTGGCTCTGTGTCCTCGCTGGTGCCGTCGCATCCACAGGAATCGGGAGCTCTCCAGCACCGTCGCATCCACAGGAATCGGGAGCTCTCCAGTGCCATTGCACCCCCAGGAATCGTATCCTCGCTGGTGCCGTCGCATCCACAGGAATCGGGAACTCTCCAGCGCTGTCACATCCACAGGAGTTGGGTACTCTCTGGTGCCATCGCGCCCACAGGAATCATGTCCTCGCTGATGCCATCACATCCACAGGAATCAGGAACTCTCCAGTGCCATTGCATCCCAGGAATCGTGTCCTCGCTGGTGCCATTGCATCCACAGGAATCGGGAACGCTCTGGTGCCATCGCATCCCAGGAATTGTATCCTCGCTGGTGCCATCACATCCACAGGAATTGGGAGCTCTCCAGTGCCACTGCATCCCCAGGAATCGTGTCCTCGCTGGTGCCACTGCATCCCCAGGAATCGGGAACGCTCTGGTGCCATCGCATTCCCAGGAACCTCGCTGGTGCCCTCGTGTCCGCAGGAGTCGTGTCTCCACTTGTGCTGCTCAGAGCCTGAGCTAGAGGGCGGGTGGCAAAACGAGTCTGTCCCTGGGGCAGACAAGATGCCCCGTCCTGGGTGCCCCTCTGCGAGGTGTCGTAACGGGGCCGTGGGCCTGAGCGCGCGGCTCACGCCTGCGGTCTTGCTTAAGCAGACTCAGAATAAATGAGAATCAATTACACCTCCCACGCAGAGAATCCCCTTGATTTGCCATCTGACACAGATCCTTCCTCCCAGGGGAGTAAAACTGAACGCGAACGTGAGCCCCAGGGAAGCTCCAGGGGTGAATGTCGGTCCTCAGTGGAGCTCCCGGCCCAGGGCCCACGGGAACGTCCTTAGGATCAGCCCCGCGCGCGGCAGCGGGACGCACGGCGGGTGCCGGAGCGACTGCCGCATCCCGGCTCCGTTTGCTCCGGCCACGAGGGTCACCCCCGCTCAGTCTCCTGCCAGGCCTGCTGGGAAAGGGCTGCTCTGTGCGGAAACTTGTTTTGCTCTTGCTCCGTGTTTTCCAAACAACAATAAGGAAGACAGAACAAGAAAAAAAAGGGAAAAAACCATCTCCATAGCACTAGGAAGACCATGGTTGTTTTCAGACTCCTCTTACCTTCCTAGAAATGCTCCCAGCACCCTTGGGCTCAGAGCTCGGGGCACCCTTGTGCTGCGCCTGCCGCAACGCGTCTCCGAGAAGTCCAGGCCCTGGGGGACGCACCCGTGACACTCACGACTTCACGTAAAGGAGGTTTCGTGACTGAGGATCTTATAACCTGATGAGAGGAAAGCAGAGCCCTTTGTGCCACACAGATCAGAGCTGCCTTCCATCCATCTTTGGGCCGTGGCAGCTTTAGTGGAAGAGCAGTTTCTGACAAAAGTGCTGGATCTGAGTGATAGGCAAGAGAAAGGGAGAGGCCACAGCCCCTGGGTGCCACGTCCCGGCCTGGAGCTCCATGGCTTGGCCTCATGTCAGGAAAAACAGGCAGCTTTGGCACTGCCGTTCCTGCTAAAGTGCTTTCCAGCCCAGTTTGCACAAGCTTCTCTTCTCTAAGCAGAGCCAAAGCCTGAGCGAGGGCTTTGCAGAGCTTTGCAGCGCAGGGACTTGCAGTGAGCGCCCGCGGTGCTGGGGCCGTGCTCAGCTGCGCGCTCGGCTGGTTGCGCCTCCGCTCCGGTCCCGGGACAGCTCTGCTCGCCCTGCAGACGCTCTGCAGCACCCTGTGCTCTCCTGGCGTCACGGCAGGGGCTCCTCTCAACTGTGCAGAACCAGGAGAGGGAAACGAGCGCCGCAGACGAGCCCAGAAGGGAGGGTTCACACGCTCGCTGCGTGGTGGGAATTGTGTGCAGAGTTCCTGCTGTGTTTGCACGGGAGACATGTCCCGTGTCCCTCATGCCGAAGGCTTCTGGTGCAGCTCGTGTCAGGAGGGAGTGCTCACTGCGCCGCCGGCCTCGCGCCCTGCACCGGGGACGGCTGCTCGTCCACCCTGCAGTGTCACTCCACGTTGCCAGCGTGGGATATGCTTCTCTGCAGGCTCCTTCTCTTTAGCCTTAGTTTAATCCTTGAGCACTTAATCCAAGCACTCCGAGTAACTCTGTGGCAGCAATCTCCTGGGGCAAACGTGAGTGTTGTTCAGGAAATCTGGGGGAAAAACAAGGTCATTTTTCTTATTTTGGAAGACTGCAGGACCCCAGGGGCAGGTTTGTCACCGAGGACGTCAGCAGGTCCCCGGGGGCTGTGCTCTGCCTGGGCGCCGCGGCCGTTCCCGCTTACCTGTGCACGGACAGGTAAGGAGATGAGGTGCAACCTCCCTGCTCCAACCAGCCCCAGCAGGGAGGCTTTGGATTCCCCAGCCGCCACCAGCGCCGTCGTTCGGGCCGTCGCGCAGGGCGCCAAGGGAGCCCCGGGCCGCAGCGCAGGAACAGCGGTTCCAGAAATCCTGCTCGTGTGATTAAGGAACTGCGTGGGCAGAGGGAGTGAACATGATTTGGTCAAATTGTTTGAATTCAGCATTGAGAGAGTTGGAAAGCAGCAGACTACAGCTGTAATCACAAAGACGGAAAAAAGCCTGTCAGAGTCCACCGGATCTGTGGCAGAAGGAGCCACTAAGCAGCTCTGGATTTCCCACAGCAAAGACAAAAGGGGATGATGATCCGTGGGCACTAGCCCAGGCGAGCCCTGGCATCAGCCTGGCGGCAGCGCTGGTCGCTGCAGGACAGAGCCCTGTGTCTTGGAACATTTCTCTTGGCAGAGCTGGCTGCAGGATCCTCCGTGCTGGTTTCCCGGGGTGCAGTGATCTGCGCGACGGCTCCGTCTGGAAGCTGCGCAAGGGGGTGGCCTTGGTGTCGAAGCTGTTAAGTGCCCTAAGCAGAACTCCAAAGTGGCCCAACGGCTGTTCTTGGTGAGTTGGTCAAAAGGTGGCATCATTTTCCTAGGGGGAAAATGCTAATATAATTCAATTAGTGAGTTGCAGGTTTCTGATTAATAAAATAACAGAAGTAGTGTGTTGAGCAAATAAAGAATCTGCAGAAATAAGCGTTTGTGCTGCCAAGTGGTAAATCTGGTCAAACCTGGTCTCTGCTGGTGTGTGTGTGCACTGACCAACACGTCCCTGGCGATGCCCTGGGAGGGCTCTGGAAAAGTCCTCCGCTGTGGTCTGTGCCCTGTGTCCGGGAGGGAGAGGTGGCGCTGGAACAACCAGCGTGGTGGCAAGTTTTCAAGTGTGTGGTTGATAAATGGGATCTAGTTGCTGACTGAGGTGTCCAGGGACAGCAGGGAGAGACTGATTAATCATCGTATTGACCCTGGGTGGAGTGACCAGGAGATACTGCTGATACCATTTTTCTTTTTCATTTTTTAAGTAAAGCGTGGTTTTGGAAATACCTTGTCTTGATGAGCAGCAGTTTGCAAGAATCCACCCCAGCCTCTAGTTCCACGCTCCAAGCAAGGTGCAGGATTTGTTGTTTTGCAGCTGCCATCCGTTGCTGTCTTCCATAAACTTGTTGTGCACCTTTAGCAGCACTGGGCTTTCTCCCACCTGTGTGAAGAGCATATGCTGGCGTGAGGTGCATGTTAATTCAATAGACTTGTGTGTTACAGCATTTGCTAGACTTATCCTGTGATCTTGCAGGATAGGCCGGATTAGAGGCACAGTTTTCAGAGATCCTGTTATCCTCTGTTAAATTTGATTTGATAAAATGATGCCTCGTCTTTTCAGGAGGACTTTTTAAGATCTATCAGGCAGCCTAAAACCCTCCTGACTCTTGGGGTGGAGAGGCACAAATCCAGTCACCACCAGGGCTGCTTTACTGGCTGAGATGCATGCGAAGTATTTTAAAGAGTGAGTCAATATCAGTAATTATATAAAGGGAGACAAAACCTTTTAATTAATTGTCTCTCTAGGGGTTTCAGCACTACTCCATCTTCTCCAGAACTGTTTGTAGGGCTGTAATCACAGTCAGGCAGAGGTGTTTATACATCAAGGAGCACAGTCCGAGGGCCAGACCAATAACTGCAATGAGGCCCAAGTTCCTGTGCGGAGCGGAGGTTCCAGCGGTCGCGCCGGCCCTTCCCTCCGGGTTCCTGGAGGGTTTTGCAGATCCCAGTTCTCCTTGGCCTCGCGCTCCTCCTCGCAGAGTTTCCAGGGCGGGTGTTTGGCCCTGTGCTGTTTCTCAATGCTGCGCGCGGCTGCACCAGGGCTGCACCAACGGATCACCCTGGCTCTCTCATGGCCTCTTCTTCCCAAGCATCCTGACTTTGGACAGAACCAACATTTTTGAGGCATCATATCAATTCTGACTCGGGTGGACAGTGTGACCGTGAAGACTTCTCCCATTTCTGAATTCAAGATCACTCCTGAAATAGCTAATCGACAGCCAAGGGAGATCCCCTCTGAGCCCAAATGTGAATCTTACCACCATATATAAATGTATTATCTTGCTTTGAGATGGTCTTGAGACTTTGGATTGGATTGCCCCCAGACTTTGAGGTCCTGTCCAGATATTGGTGTCTTCCTGGAAAATCTTGCAGCCTCCGCAACTCCATGTAACACAAAAATTCCAGGAAAAAGCAATGTTGGGAAAAACAGAATAGGAGGAGACAGCAAGGAGCCTTGGGTGAGAGCGAAGGCTGGTGGCAGCAGCTGCGGAGAGCTGTGCGCGGTGGGGACGGCGCAAACACTGCTTCCCCGGGCGCCCTCGGGATGGGCCCCGTGTGGGGGACGTCGCTCACCCCGTGGGTTCTCCTGGGCACCCTCGGGACGGGCCCCGTGCCGGGGACGTCGCTCACCCCGTGGGCTCTCCTGGGCACCCTCGGGACGGGCCCCGTGCCGGGGACGTCGCTCACCCCGTGGGCTCTCCGCCGTGCGCTGCCTTCCCTGACCCCAGACGCAGGATGCCCCCCGGTCAC
>NW_010577500.1:87093-118763 GCF_000705375.1 Tinamus guttatus | reverse complement strand
AGATACACAAGACAAATGTGAATACATAAATACACACACATTCACAGTATAATCATAAGCCTTGTTTTTCTGCTTGAAACATAAATTCCATTCACTTACACCCAAGGGAGACATATTGCAATCACTTGCCATATAAGTGATGTTCTTTGCCTGTCTCTGAAGTTGTATTTTCCTGATCTGTTGGTAAGCTTCACTTTACCATTCCATAAATTACACCAAGCTTGATCTGTTGATCTCAACACTACTTATTTATTAAGACATAAAAAGTGAAGCAAGAGGTTCACCTGCAGAGAAGCCTCACAGACTGACACAACTGAAGGACCTCCCAACCTTTCACAAGGAAGCCACCGTTTCAGTCAAACTGTGAATGGGCAATAAGCAAGTTTACAAGTTGACCATCTCAAAACGCTATGGCCCAACTCACTTTCTAAGATTAAATCCTAAAAGTTTGCTAGAGGGATTTGTTAATTTACCCATGGTTGCGCAGCAAAACTACCAGGGCCTCTGTAGACATTTAGGCACTCTACCCACGAGTCAGCAATGAGGGGAAAAAACAGCCTCATTAAACTTTCTAAGATTAAATCCTAAAAGTTTCCTAGAGGGATTTGTTAATTTACCCACGGTTGCTCAGCAAAACTACCAGGGCCTCTATAGACATTTAAGCACTCTACCCATGAGTCAGCTATGAGGGGGAAAAAACAGTCTCCTTTAAAAAAAACTAGGTAAAGTAGCATGGTATTTCCACATTTACATACATCAAGTAGCTATTTTCTTCAAACTCCCCCAACATTTAGTTAATAAAAAGAATGACTAATGTTTTTATTTCTTAGATACTATGTTGGAGAATCAACTGATGTCCTCTTTGAAAAATGGTTTCACTGTGAAAATCTTGGCACTCAACTTGCGCCAATAATTCGAGAGTAAGCTTTTTTCTTTGTAAATTCCAAAAGAATGATTAAAATTATCTAATCGCTCTCTCTCAATCTGTAACTTATTTGCTTCTTTTTTTTTATTTTGCTGTATTTTAAATAGACTTGTTGTAAGTTAATTAGTGTTCTACAAACTGTTAATCATATCTTGTATACCTCAAAATCATTAAATCGGATTAAAAAAAGAAACAAAAATCAAGTGTTCTCCGCATCTATTTGGAACACATCTTATCAACAAGTAGGAGTACCTTGCTGCTAAACATAACAATAATCATGGGAAAATTGAACACTAATTTGTTTCCAAGTTAACTAGGTAGAGCACTAAACTGCATTAGAGCTTCTCTAGATTTCATTGCATTTTGCTTTCTTGACTCTTATTGCTTACTTAACTATTTTTAAAGCATATTATTCATGGATAATCACGGTTGTGGCAAATTCCCTAGATATTGTGAAAAGCAGCTGCCTTGCAGGAAATGTCATCAATTATCTGGCTGATTTATTGCTTTAAGTGATTGCCAAAGATGAAGTATGGTCCAAATAAACTTATACGAGCAAACAGTAAGAACAGTATAACACCAGAACAGAAAATTGGACAGGGACTTGAATTTTGTAGTGACTTTTAACCAAACATTCTCTGCAGGTGAGATCTGGCCTGCACACATTTTCAGCACAAATCTTAATGGTGAGCATTGCTGCCTAATCTCTAATTTACAGAACCAGACTTTTAAACCATGCTTAATCTTTATTATTTCAGGTTTTTCAATTCAAGACAATATCAAACTGGAAAACCGAATCCAGGTAATGTAAATTCATTTCACAATTAGAGCAATTATTATCTATCTGATTGGACAGCAATGATTCTGTTCACATAAAATGACTTGAAGTTCCTTTTTTCCCCCTCTCTGATTATGTAAGTGAAAATTACTTTGGAAAGTAATTTCTTTCATTTCTCCATCCAAAACCAAAATCTATATACGTAATTACCAAAAGCATCTGGGCTGTTCGTATGAAGACATCACAACAAGCTATCAGGTAACGGCACAGTATGAAATCTCAGAATCTCTGTGCTTCTCCTATGCCATTCAAGTCTTGTACAAATAAATTTCAATTTCTGACTGTGCATAATGAGGTTTTAGTTGAGCAGACTCTACACATTAGGTATTTATTTGTACTTATTTGCTGTAACTGTACACAGTGAGCTGCTCTTTGAAAGAAAGGATACTTGTGTAAGGATCCATGCCTATGGTTCACGTGATCCATGTAATATTTAATTTCTATGCTCTCTTTCACTATTTTTATTTTGTCCTATTTGTGGATAGTGATTGCAAATTCCACACTGGAGTAGATACTCAGGTTATAACTCTACACTTGAGTTAGTTGGTCAGAGATAGAGGACGTGGACAGAAGTCCTCTATTAAGTCTTTCTATTAAAGAAAGGTAATTTATTGGGATCTTTGCATAGGGCAGTGCTCGTGTGGGGAATGAAATCTCACAAACAGGATGTTCACTGTCTGGATGGCAGTGGCAGTATCTGCTGCAAGGGTCATTGCAATAGAGCTTCTCAAGAGACTGGGTGAGACTCTCCCAACCTGTTGTGCTCCTGAAACCCTGTTGGCCTGTAGTCCTGTGTGAACGTTGAGCGTATGCATGATCCAGCAACCTTAACTACATGCAAAATATCTCCCAATGGTGTAACTACACGCAAAAGACTGCAGCCGCAGGAATGGTCTGCACTGAGTATTTGTAAGGGTCTTATTCGGGTAAAATTAGGTCAGTTTCACTGCAGGAACCACCTGGACAGTCTCAGAGGGCCAGATTCTGAATCAACGCATGGGCATGTACAAATTGGCATAAGCGGAGCAGGAGGTACCTGCTGGATCTCCCAGGTTCCCACCTGGAGAATTCCCGCACCGATTAGTCAAACACTTTGTTGGGAAGGCCACAAGTGCAGCCCCCGCCAGGTCTGCTGCTTCAGAGCAGTCCATTCTCAGTGCCTGACAGGGCAGTTCACACGGAACAACCACCAGAAAATGAAAGGCTTAAGTACATTGGGTGCACAGCCCTGATACCCAGCTACTCTACAACTTTAACCATAGCACAAACTTTGAATTTCAGTTTTAATCACACTTTTAATTTAAATTTCATAGCTCTGTTCCACAAGCCAAATATGTATTTTTATTCCCTAAGGGGTTTTTGAGATCAGTTATCCTCAATATCCATATTAATTTCAGAATTTCTACGTAGGACCATTTTGATGACAAAAGTCCTAATGAAACATTATTTCAACATTTACCCCACTGACAGTCACCCTGAAAACTTCACTGCCTGCACAGTTATCCAGTCTCGATCACTATTGGAACAAAGCTGCTATCCAAATCAGAGAAAGCTTTTCTGTGTGAATAGCAGCACCCTTCATCAAACTAGACTAAAAAATCCTCACCAAAGTGAAGGAAGAGTTTACAGAAGAGTCCTGTGCAGTTAGCATAGCAACTTTACAAAATTTTCAGCCAGAAATAAACCCTTCCCAAAAGATTTTGTAGCTAAACCAGCTTTGGGCATTTTGTCTTTGCCTGACTAGCAAATACACTTATCAGAAGAAACGCTCTGTTTCTCAGGAAGAAAAATCTCTTCCTTACCAAGATCTTACCCTTTTATCTTATTCTTTTTATGTGCACCATCGCAAATGTTTATTCTAGTTTGAGCTTTTGAGGTCTTCTGTAAGATTAAAGCTGCCTTCTCACCCGCCTGGGATAAGCTCAATTCGGGGTGAAGCACCAGATTAGCGCTCCCACATCTACGTGACCTGAGCGAGATGCTTCGCTATCCCAAGAGCCAAGGAGGAATAAATATTTTCATCCGCCTTTTACCCCAGTTTTGAGGGGCACTGCAGTCTTGTTGGGATGTCAGGCAACTGCTTTAGGGCAACTGCTGCCTCTCCAATGTCTAGCACAGGCAGCCTAATTTCAGATAAGGCCTCTAGATGCTGCTGTAATAATAAAAAAAAAAACCTCTCATATGTAGTATCCTTGTTCAAGTATCCTTGATTTCCAATAAATGTCCCTCAGCAATCTAAGCTGAGAGCTTATACGTTAGTAACAAGTGAATTACATCAGTGTAGAGAAAAGAGGAAAACAACAGTTTATATTGTCAATATTTTAACAGAAGAACGGAGCTAAAAAACAGACCTGACAATCAGAAATTACCACACATCTTTACGCTCTTCACACAAAACTTGGAGAAATTCTTATTGATAAATCCAGTAGAGAAGCTTTTTTTCAGGCTTTTTAATAAAGCTGAAAGAAGAGGTTTTTCATTTTTTTAAAAACGAAAACAACATGGCACATAAATGTACTTATTCTGCTCAGAGTTCACTATATCTTTTCCCCCCGAATGGCTTCCCCCTTGGATTAACCTCCAAGTTTACACCACAAAAATTTGAAATGCTTTTGGCTTAACTCTTGCCATAACTCTTAAAACAAGTAAAAAACAGTCAACAAAAAATATATATATACACATACAAAAAATGTGTGTGTGTGTAGCAGGATTTCAGCCTGGGGAATGGCTCCATTTTTCCAATTTTCATTTCTCACGGACAATAATAAGCTCAAAGTGACAATGGTGTCCTGTACACGGGAGTAAGTTTTTAGTGGCAGAAGTTTTAGCTAGCAGCTCCTTTAACTGCCAGTGAAACTCCTGTATTAAATCAAATGGAGATGGCAGAGATATGAGTAAGCTAGTAACATGTTCTTCCTGGAGTCATACCCCACTGGCAGAGAAATCACAGCTTAGATTTATTCGCTCTTTTTCTCCTTAAGAAGCAGAGTTTAAAAAGCAGCATGGGACTTGTAACATATAACAAGCCATCACCAGATACCAGTATTCAAATGCATCTTGAGTGAAACATCAAGACTCAAGCTGGCAGAGGGATGGATTTCAGACTGTTTCTATTCTGTAAATCCAGAACCCCATCAATTTTAATGCAAAACACTGCCAGGTTCATCTCTATACAAGCCTGAGCTATTCCCTCCTCCTTTTGGACAGAAATGGAACAAAGCTCAAGAAAAACATCTTTAAAGAAAACCTTGATGGGAGTTCACTCAGTTACAAATGTTATAAATGGAATCAATCAAGTAATCAATTCCTTCCTTCCTTCCTTCTTCCTTCCTCCCTCCCTTCCTCCTTGTTCTTCCTCGCCCCTTTAACCAAAGTCCAGACTTTTTCTGGGTTAATTTATGGTTCTTGGCTCAGCCAACACTAGGGTAGTGCCTCTGAAAGCAAGGTACTCAAAACACATGAAAAAGCAGCACTAGCTGTTAAAAGATACATTTTTGGAAGGTGACAAGTATAATCAGAAGTACAGTCAGAAACACATTTTGCATGGAAGTTTTATGCAAGGCATCGTCCTTAGAATTATTTTGTAATAAACTTCCCTTTCTTTCATCAGTAAGGCTGAAGTGAATATCTTTAAAACAAGGAAACCTTAGGGTAGGGGCTTTTTTGTTTATTTTCCACAATTTTTGTCACAACTATTAAAACAAGTCTTGCTACTTTCAGTTGAACTAGATTGGTAGCAAAGTTCTTTCAAGGTTTCTATTTCCCCTCGATTTTATAGATAAGAAGATGGGAGACATTCAGCTGCACTTCAGACAGACACAAACCCCAGTTTGTGATAAGCAGCAATGCCAGAACATTGTGTGTAAAAGGATCCAAAAGTTTAGAATTTTATCCCTGCCAGTGCGCACTGAAATAATCCAGCCTTCTTAAAATTTGAAGAGAGGGAGGAGGGGGAAGGAGTATGAGAAAAAGATTGTTCCTAAGTTAGACTTTTTTTTTTCTTAAATGATCTTTGAGAGCATTTTGATACTTGTTTCCAGTTTGAGGAACAGGGGAATGAGAGAAGTCTCTTAGATTTCAGTGAACAGCAAAAACTTCTTTTTTTTGAACAGGAAAAGCAGAACACCAGTTTTCATTTTAACCATCTTGATTAATCTACTTAATCATCCTTAAGTAATTATGTACAGATATGAATCATTTAACCCCCACACAAACTTTATCGCTAGTGAGCCGTAGAAATTTAGCAGAAACACCAGTACTGGAGCAAAGAGCTCAGACCAACCCGGTGGGCCACCCGCACCTAAATGCCAATGGCAGCAACAGCCAGCAAACAAATCAACAAAAACAACCACAAAAATCCCGAGACACAAAACGGAGCCTTGCAATATTCCCAGCCCAGCATCCTCGAAGAGAGGCAGAGCACAAACTAGCGGCCGAGGGCTCTTCACCATGGGAACGTGGCCACGACTGACCTTTAGTACATTATCTATATAATAAACCCGTCAGGGAACCTGGAAGAAATGCCATATTAAATTATTTTCCTTCTCTGGTAAGACTTCAGTAAAATAATAAAAAAAAAAAAAGAAAAAAGAAGAGGAACATTTTTAACAGCTGTAAGGCTCAGAGCAGTTTCTCGGTAGGTATGTCTCCTCTAATAAGGCAGCTTCTTTTTTCCTTCTGCTCTTCTCAAATGTTCCCCAGACAGCAACATCTGAAACAGAGAGCTCACTAATGGAGTCAGCCTGACATTTTCACTAGTGTTTCCAGGGCTATTTAATAGTTAGAGCTCACACATACGCTGCTCAAAGCCCTGCTGGACCTCATAAATGCAGGCAGGTCTCACAGCACTCGTTATAACCAAGTGCCCTATTCCTCATTCGTGGGAGAGGGGAGGCTCTCAGACAATTAATGAATTTCTCACAGCCATAAAAATGAAAGATTCAGAGACAGGAGCTGGAGTTCCCAGTTTTAGGATTGTGCTCTGATCACTAGCCAGTTTTTCCCTTGATACAATTTAGCATTCTTAATTGCAATGACATAGCTATTACCATAAAGAGCCTTTGCAAAAAATGATGGCCTAAATCTTGCAATTTGGCTGTTTTAAAGTATTTCCTTTCTTCTGGGTGGTTATGTCTCATTTTGGAGAAGATTTTCTTTTTTCAATGACAAAAATGGTTTTCAGAACTTTCTACATCAAACTTCTCTATTTCAATTAGAAAAAAAAAAGTGTTTAGTTACCACCATAGATTTAACAACAGAAAGAAAAATGTGCAAAGAAATAATTACAGGGACAATTCATAAAGTAGCAGTTATGCCAGTTCTTAGGGCACGCTATAAAAACAAATACACAGGGAAAGCTATAACTGCAGCAAGAAGGTGCTGCATTTTCAGCATCCACACTCAACAACAGTTGAAGGAACGAACTGATCCCCAAAGCAATCACTGATTTTTCAGGGCCTTTGCACAGAATGGGGTTAACTTTTTTGTCGCTTTTGGTGACAAAAAATTATGCTGGTCTAAAATTATGTCCCTCAGTCCACAGGTAAGTGTCTTTTAACCTGTTTGATTTGTGGACATATTAAACTCCTACTGGTCTCATTGACATTTCTGCTAACGTTGAGAAAGAAGCTGGGCTTTTTATACAAATTAGCCAGGTACATGTGGGAAAAACATCCCAGGGTCTGTATTATTGCTAGAACTGGCAATTAAACCTGAAACTGTGCAGAACTGTCATAGCAGAACTATTCATTATGATATAGTATCCTTTACAAAGTGAAAGGGATGATTATAAAGTGGATAAAAAGAAATAGCTATACAGTTCTAAGAAGGTATGTGAGCTCCTTGCTCCCAGTCTGCATCATTTCATCCTGTTAAAGGACAAGCACAAAACAAGGCCTAAGCGCTCCCCTTTGGATGAGGATGTCTTCTTTCCCAGAGGGAGGCAGCCTGTGCTGAGACGTGCTCAAGTCCTGCCGTAGAGACGAGGCCAGAGCACGAGGGACGGTCTGGGGCAGTGCTGGGACTTAGCCTGGAGGGGCTTTCCTAAGGAAGAGGGGCATATCATGCAATTTAAAGATTAATAAATAAATAAATAAACAAACCCATCTCTGCAGTGCTGCCTGCGAAGGATGCCATGCCACTGAAAAACAGTATTTCTCATAAAGCCAACTTGTAATCCATTTCATAGCTGGCAGTATTTCAAGGCATTATATTTTATGTGCTTTACTGTTTTCCTGCACAACAAGTTTCAAAGAAACAAGGTTTGCAAGACAGCTAACAACATTCCTTAACAAAAGACACTCTCCTTTCCAACTCTTCTTCTGCATCTGTTTTTATACCATGGTGCCTACAACAATATATTGCAGAGCATGCTGTTGAATAGCAGGAGTTCAAGAGTGGGTGTGAAAATTTAGTTTTTAGGACTAGTAGAGCATGAGGTCAAAACATAGATCCTTGTAACAGCCTTAAGGGGGTTGGTCTGGAGGGATGGATCTACCTGCAGAGCTGGACAGGCCTTATAAAGTCATCTTCTGGCTTCAGATTTAAATATTTTATTTATTTAAACTTTATTAACTTCAGCCAAGATTGAGGCACCCCTCCCCCTCCCCCTTTTTTTTTTTTTTAAATCTAAATTCCTTCATGGTTTGGGATGGGAACACAGAAAACTCGCAGCTTTCAATCCACACGTTTCAAAACTGTGGACTTTGCTGCCTCTGCACCCCAAAAGCCCAGTACCAGGGCCATTAGTAATTTCTGTAAACGTTGCCGTCCTTCCACAACATATGAAACAAACATTTCCACAGTCAACTCTCCGCCACTTGACAATTTGCAATCTAGAATTTTAAATGCAACTTTGTGCTTGTTTCCTGCCCAGAAGCCGAGCTCTCCCGTTGGGGGCGCGATGCCGAGGGCGGGCAGCGCGTCCCGCGCAGCCGGTGCCAGCGCACGGGGCAGGCTGTGCATTGCTGCACGCGCTGCGACGGCTCCCACGTGCTGAGGAGGAGATGCACGGAAAGAAGCAGCACGTGCAGCTGCTTTTTGTAAGGCTGGAAGGTAGATGGGAGCAACAAGAGCTTCCAAAGGCAACGCACAGAACCCGCTGAGAGCAGGAAGGGAAGGGTCCCTCATTTCTGCTAACTCTCTTTTATGACCAGCTTTTAGTCTAAGCAGAGGTGTTGAGCACAGCCTGTTTAATAAACCCCTGCACAGAGCAATGGCCAGGCTTGGGCTGCATGAAGGCAATGTGCAAGCGCGTAGGTTCCCCCAGCTGCAGGGGTGGAAAATGGTGACTGCTCAGGGCCAGCGCGACAAGGGGCCATGGGCAGCAAGAGCAGCACCTCGAGGGAAGAGCAGAAGGATCTCGGCAGCAGGCACGAGGGTCGAAGGAGTGCAAAGGAAGGGAAAGCTGAGGGTCGGAATCAGCTTGGAGCAAGAAGGGACTTGGGAGACAATGGGGAAGACTGGAAGGAGAAAGGAAAAATGGAGAGAAGTGAGTTGCTCTGGATACAAAAATAGGTATTGGACGAGTTGGAAGAGAGCAAGGCTCAAGAAATGCATTGGGAAAAGGATGGGAAGCCCTGAACTCTTAGACAGGAAAGGTCCTCTGCCCTCGACTCAAGGGCTCAGGAAGGGGAAACTTCCCCATGGCTTGAGAGCGAGCAAATACACCCCCATACACCAGGCAGGTTTAACCGCCCCGTGTAACGATACCAGAAACGCGGCGAGGCCTCCACGGGCTCGGCCGAGCGCCCGCGCGCCGCTCCGCACCGCTTCGCATCCCGAACCCGCTCTCCGTCCCCAGCGCTTAGCTGGGATGCACGGCCTCCACAAAGGGTAATTTCCTCTTTAAAAAGTATTTTTAAAAGATGATATATTTTTCAACTTACCGTTGTATCATCACATTCTTATTTAAAGATAAAGAGCTATAAAAGCTATAAAGAACACACTGCTCTGGTATGAATATTTAATAGTAATGACCTGCAAAAATGGACCTAGCTCTTTAAATGGATCTCCCGAACAGAACAACATGTAAGATAATACTAGATTTGATGTTCCACGTAATGATAAATCACTTGGACATAAACTAGTTAGCTAAAAGCTTGGGATACTTAGAATTGCTATCCTCTTACATTTTCCTTGCATATATTACCATTATTATTACAGCTAAAAATTAGCTATAATTAATAACTAAATATAAGCCATTAGGCTGATAAGAAATACTCGGTTCTTTTGGAAGCACCAGCCTTGTGACCCCGGGATCTGTCAGAGTGCAAAGTGTTGGTTCTCCCTCATTCCCACTCATTAGCTGAGGATCACAAACACCCGGAACAACTTCCGGCACCACACAAGGATACGGATCGGTGTTAACACAGGACCCAGCCATGTGAGCCATTAACAACATCAGGCCTTAACAATATCAGGCTGCACTTCATCACCATGCTCCCATACTTGTTTTGCAATAATAGAACCACAGTACCTGACCATGCCTAAGGTTAATTTTTTCCCTGGACCTAGTTTTCAGAGGTCATCAGCCTATCATTGGTCAAGTAAGCACTACTAATATTAGAATCACCAATAAGATAAAACTCCATCATAGCCCACTGAGACTAGACACAAGTATAAAATGACTACACTGTTGCTCAAAAAGAATATATAATCTGGTTAAAGCAATTGTCCATCTTTACTTGAAAGTAAATGAAACAGTTGCAAAGTGCTGGTACATCACAGGCAAAGATGACTGCAGGCCCTACAGTAGCTGTAGGATGTAATATACTTTGCATTGGCCCTAAATGTTTGTAGTTTGCTATGCAAGACAGTCCTATGCAAGGGGATAACCGTGATCTGGATGGTTGGAGTCAGAGAACACTAGAGTGGAGAAAACTAGTTTACAAAGGAAAAAACATATAAGGAATAAATTACAGAAGTTAAGATACAGGCCAAGAAGCTTATAGCTCTTTTCCACTGTTAGTTGTGCGTGTTGCTTTTTGCTCAGAGCACAAACAAGTGTTGTAACTTTTTCGGCTCTCCACTCCGTGCAACTCATGAGGAGCACTCATAGCTCTGCCTGCCTGAAACAGCACAATTCCCACCCTGGAAACCCATGTTCTGCAGCATGGGGGCACAGAGCTTCTTTCCTAGCCCGGTGCGGAATTCTGAGCTTGTGGGAAAATGCCCACACCCTTGAGAATCCATAGGCAGGATATCCACTGCATGCAAGTGTGTCTCTTACCATGCCGAGTGCTGTGTACCTTCATCACCTCAGCTGGGACAACACATATTGTAGGTGAAAGCTGGATTAATGGGTAATTTTCTAGTACTCCAAAAGGCTTTTCTAAATTCAAGAATGACCCATTTTATTCTGATAACAGAGTATGATCTGACATGTTCATATTGCTTCAGAAGGTAGGGATTTTTACAATTAATGAAACAAACAAAAAAATTAATTGGAACACTAAATGCACTGAATACCTTCTGATACAATGTCTTCATTTTTTTTTTCTGCGGTGGGTGAATATGCATCGTAATAGTATTTTAGATCTTTATTTAACATGTTCTTATCCGCCCCCCCCCAAAAAAAAAGTTTGAAGTTATATTTGAGTATAACCACAATTTAAGGGAAAAGGTGGACAAATATTTCTAATTACCTCCAAAACAGGTTTGATGGCTCTGTAAAAGCTGACATAAAAGAAATTCAGACATACTGCAATGTGAAAATAAATCATTCTAATTTACAACCTTAACAGTGTTTTTTAGTGTTAACTAGTAATAATAATTTTTTAAAAAAACAGCATCAGATTAGGTTTTGTTAATGTTTCCAACCCAATATTACAATAAATCTAATGCAAAGATTTTATCTTTCTTTCTGATGCTCCTTAATTTCTAAGGCCTTTACTGTTTAATAAAAATGTGTTGAATATTTGAGTTAAATAACATCAGAATAGGATACCTTTTCAAAAAAAGCTCAATAGGAAAATGTTTGCAAACAAAGAGATTCCTTTTGCTGAAGATACAGTATGTACCATCCATGAAAGAGGCAATGCTGAAATAAACAGTTTACTGTAACCTGTTCATTTCTTCCATCTAATTTAGTATAATAAAAAGCTCTAAATGACAAAACAACTAAAGTGGTTAGCAATTCATTCAGACCACCTGGAAAAAAAGGCAGATAATTGGTGCACTGGTCTATTAAGCAGCACAAACTGATGCTGGTGCAACCAGGGCCTTGCATGCACCCACCTTCCTCACGCACTATTCAAAGACCACCACATACAAAAAGATATTCCAAGAAAAGCCATGAAATGCTAAATTCAGAACACTGTAGAACACAGAAATATAGCTTCAGGGGGAAAGAAAAAAAAAAGAAAAAAAAAAGGGTGGGGGGAATCACATAGTGAATGCACTGGTACTTTAATGAAGTTTGCTCTATTACTGAGACTAAGACTTGGTTGCAAGTTTATTATCTCAATGCCTTTGGGAGACAGGCATCTAGGGAATTTTGCTGCATCTACTTGGCATTATTACTTCAAATAGCTCCAGGGACATTCCCTATGGCTTCTCAGAACAAACCACCTGGGACCCCCAGGGTGATTGTGTTGTCTCTGCACTTCACTGAGGGCTGTTCAATGACAGAAGTTTATTTCATATAGCAGCAACACACAGCACAAATCTTGAATTTCACTACCTACACTGAAACTGCCTTCATCCCTCCAGCTTTTTTTCAACTAAATCAGTTACAAAGGAGAATCATTGGAAATTAAATCCAGCTACTACTTCAGGAACACCAGAAAAAAATGACCTCCTATTAAATCTAAGGCTGTGCTAACTTATTTATTTCACTGTGGTCAATGAAGCCTTTAAAAACTTTAAAAATATCCAGGGGAGAAGAAAAACATCAGCCCGTATGGAATGTGTGGCAGATCTGGAGTGATCTGGTTTTGTGGAGCTAATTTCAGTCACACGGGGATAAGCCAGGGGGACGCGCGAAGCCGCAGAGAAGACGGGAGCGATTCTACCCGTGCCCAAGCTGGGGGCGAGGAGGAGGAAGGAGCTGCCAGCAGATACTCCTACCTATGGCACACGTTTACGCATTTGTAGGAAACCCAGGTGCACAGCAGCTCTGAGCACTGCTTCGGGGACGCGGCCTTGTGAGGACAAGCACAGCCTCGAGGCCTACAGCTGCGCAGCACGCGATGCCACGGCCACCGCCTCGTAACCAGGCGTAACTGAACCCTTCAGAGTGGAGTCGGGTTAGCAAAGGCCAAGGGAGAGCAAGTTTCTCTGTTATGTCTCTGCTTTGTTTATAGATGAACTGCTGAAAGAAACACCTTTCCCACTAAATCTCACTTCTGTCATGGAGCCCTTTTCCTTTCAAAGCTGGTTAAATGGTCATCGTGGAGAAATAACGGAGAAGCAATCCTTACGTGTGTTTGAAGACACCTTTGAAACAGAGGTAGGCGCATTCAATTTCTCTGAGAGCGAGTGTTTTAACGGTACAGATTGTGTAGGGTGATTGAATCCAGGCCTAAAACTGCTCGGTCATCTGCAGATAAAACTATTGTCCCTATGCATCCTATAGAAAACTATACCTCCCTGCAAATTCAGCCATTGCCTAACCTGACTACTTCAGGACTACTGGTCTCCAGACACTGATGAGACCACCTGAGGACAAGGAGGCTCCTGTCTTAAGATACTTCAGTTTGAGGAACCAGTCTGAACCTTATTTCCATTTATTTTCTTTAGGATTTAAATAAGGCATCTTTGCTTCCCCTTTCCATACTCCCTGAATTAGCAATACTTGCAATATTTACATCATGTTGGTATGTTTGACTTCCTTCATGTTTGAGCAGCATTTCTGGTGCCAAATCCAATTTGGACATGTAAACATACGTCTGTTTCTGTTAACCTACATAAAAGAGGAACACAGGGAATGATGTTAGAGCGCTGCGCTTCTCATGCCAGCCAAGCACCATCTAGTTCGAGTGTAAGGAAAGTTGTCACCTTTTGATGTCTGTTCTGTATGTTTACAGAACATACCCTTTCCTTGGGTTGCTTCAAGTCGCACTCTGAGCAATCCGATACATTTAGCTGCAAAATAACAGAGGGTCGGGGCTTGACATCAGGAGGATCAATGCGGAAAGGGCAGATAACAATGGGAAAAGTGACTCTGATCTGCAGCTTTTCTAATGTTAATGGAAACATCTTTCTGACCCGAGCAGGCTCTGGACAGGGCCTGGGGTTCATGAGGAGGAAGGGCCTGTTGCCGGAACAGAGGCAGGCAGGGATGCAGATGCGGGGCTGAGAGTGGGAAGAGGCAGAAGGAGCAGATAAGGGGGGATGCAGAGCAGCAGCAGGAGGGGCAGGTGCCATCAGCTCCCTTTTTACCAGCAGGTTTTTTTAACAGAATAGCAAAAAATGTGAATGTTAATGTCTGTAAAAATATCGTCATATTCTGTGAACATTTCCCTCTAAGAATAAAATGTTTTAGATGCTGTAGGAAGAGGAACATGTATACTTCAGCGATTGGGATGAATTCACTGCATATTTTCTTTTTTTCTTTTTTTTTTTTTTTTTCCTCTTCCTTACAGGTTATAGCTTATGGACCAGGAATAACCGAAAACAGCAAAAAGAATTCGGATATCTGGATATGGCAGCTGGTACGTGACAATTCACACCCGTTAACCACGACAGTCAGAGTAGACAGAATAGTAGTAAAGCTTCCTACCACAGACAACAAAACCTAAAACAATTAACTTCCTTCTCACAGACACCACCTTCATCAGCAAACTATTGCTGAAAATAGCCATAAGCCATTGCTGCTGTGAAAATGGCCCTTCCTCAGCCACCTTGTATGTTCAAAACAGCTGCTTCCATCCTGCAGCAGGTCTTGGTGAGAGTTTTGGTTCCTACTAGCGTATATCTTTCAAACACAAAATGCCTGTGAGTGATAAATACCGTTATCTATTGCCTCCTCCTTGAAGCATTTGCCCTTGTACCGCAGTTCTGCTGGCAATGGGTATGCTGTACACTAAGCTAACAAAAATCTAACTGAGGGCTTGTTTATATGAAAGCACAGCAGTAGGTGATCTAGGTGTCCTTCGTTCAACTACCTCGTAGGAAGCAAATTTGCAGCCTGAAGGAAAACAGACAGAGGAAAGTTAGTTTCCAGTTACACAAGTCAGGCTAGCTTAAGCCTGATATTTCTACCAGTTCCTGTTCTTTTCAGATTCACAGGGCCTATTAAATGCTAATTAGGGACATAATAATCTTGAAGGACACTTGTTTAAGCTACAGTTTCCAGCAGCCTCCACAAGCAAGACCTTGTTCTTGCGGGCAAGACCCTGGCTCCGCTGCTTGACAGTCCATTGCCGTGCACGGGGACTCCTATTAGAAATTTCTGCCAGCTCCCTGCTGACTCGCGAACTGAGTTTGAAGATTTAGAAAGGTTAGAAATCAGAAAAAGCAGACAGGGAACTTGAAATACTCCAGCAGGTGAGTCCCCGGAGGTGACCCCCAGAGAGGCACACCAATTTGCAGGCAGCCGGGTTAGATGCTCGCAGCGTCTCGGGTTGCTGCTTCCTCATGGGCAACAACGAGCCGTGAAGCATGTTCCTACTGATGCTAATACTGCCAGACAGGGAATACCTGCTGGAGCTTCTGCTAGAGCCCGTAAAACAGAACAGGTTTGAAGCACTCTTCCAGTGGGAAAGAACTCCACATTTAATAGCAGTACTGTCGCCGGTGACAGCACATGGAAAATTAAAAGCCGGCGCTCTGTTCTTCTCTCCAGGAGGGCACATCGGCTGTTACCAAGGATGGCAAAACCCTGGCTCTGGCTGCTGGGGACAGCCTGCTCGTCCGTGCCCAGGCTACGTGAGTAGAGATGGGCAGTGGCTCCAGGCCTGACCACATGGATCTGCGTGCTCGCTCCATATCGGAACGGGCATCCACTGGTGCAGAAACACACAGGCTCTGGTAGTGCAGGATTTGCAGTGGGCTGCATGATTCCTCAAGGCAGGAGAGTGCTGAGGAGGAAATAAAGGCAGGGATTCGTGCCAACTCGCCCTTTACAATAAGGCTGGAAAAACTAACAAATACAAAATTTAAAGCTACCATTAAAAAGTAGAATACAAAATACCTTACATAAAGGTAGATGGAGATAATAATCCAATCAGCAATCAGGGTAGATCCTCTAAGTTTGATACTGTGGGTTCATCAGCAAATACAGTAGGTATTTGAGTACTAGACCAAGCCCACAGTTCTCTCCCTGGAGTGGGATGCAGAGGGCTGTTTCATAATCGCAACACACAGGATACATGTGAAAGAAAAACTGGTAAAAATAGCTTCCAAACAGAATGTAATGGGAAAGTATTTGCCAATTCTTGTAAAAAGTAACACGGGCAGAAAAAATACCCACCACAAAAGGAGAAGAAAGATGATATACGCCCACTGGTAATGCAAAGCAGCAGATTGTAATCAGGTGAGAGAATTACCATCTTTCCTGCAGGAAATCACCAGTCTAATAAACAGTAGTTTTGATATTTGCACCTTCTTACAGCACTAAAAAGAAAAAAAAAATGCTGGAAGAGATGAAACCATCCAACTGTGCCCAGAACTGTTCTCCATAGCTGTACCTCCAACGTGCAGCCACCTCCTCCCTCTACTGTTATCTCCCACCACTTCTGCAAAATTGCTTGTCTTTAAGTCTCAGTTCTGCCATTCAACCAGTGAAACTCTGTTTTCGAAATCATGATATGATGCATGTGCATTAGGAGACTGTAATCCTTTGATTACAAGATCCATAGAGCATGTACACTCTTGCTGTATGTGTTACTGCAGTAGGTTGGTACTGATCTCTGGACACCACCACAATTGGCATAAAGACAACCAACACAAGATCATAACCACAAGGCAAAAATACTCCTCAATTCTTAAACACTCACATCACTAAAGCGAAATCTGTACTCACTGAGATGATTTTGAGCTCCTCCTGTGGCCAAGATAAGGATATAAACCTTTGCCTTGAGTTCACTCATAAGCAAAGGTATGTTCTTCCCCACTGTTTCACATTTGAATTATATTAGCATTGGTGGGGAATGCTTTTATTCCCTTTCCACACTGGTATATTTTGTCAAACTCCAGGAAATTAGTCAGAAAAAAACTCCATTCTACCACATTTCCAGCAGCGCAAATATTTTTATGATGGTTTTGTGAGGTTTTTGTTGCTGCTGTTTTTAAATACACATTGAATCATCTGTCTTTTTGTTCTCTAGGTACTCCTGGAAGAGAGCAGAAGGATGTGTGGCTCTTTCCATTGCTCAGGACCCGAGACGCAAGCAACCTTATACCTAGGTGTTGTGCCAGCTGCGCTGGGTGATACTGTGGAATTGTGATGATATAGGTGGAATTGTGCCCAGTTCAGTTAAAAGGTTAAAAAAGTAATTTAAGCTTCAACAAAATATACCGGTTATTTTGATGAAACAAAATAGCATTTGTCACCCGAAAACAAATGAACAATGGATCCAAGTGGCAGGAGTTATACACATGCTCACAGACAAATATACATGACCCTATATAGAATAAATTAAAAGATTTTTCAAACACAAGCCTGTGCTGCAAGATGAAGTAAAGGAGGTGGGAGTAATGTTATTTTCCTAGATTATACTTTAGCTCTATCACAGGACTTAACCCTGGATTCTAGTCACATTGCATCCCCGGTGCCTTTTGTAGCCTGATCTTAACTTCTTTGTCTCAGTTTTGTCATATATAATAAATTGGGCATAACATTTATGATCCAGTGCATGGCTGGTCAGCTTGTCCACCAGCAGTTTAAAAAAAAAACAAACCAGCAGTGAGCATTAATAGGAACATCAGTGCACTGCTGTATTTACTGGAGGTGACTTGGTACCAGCTCACCAAACCTGGCCATGCAGAGCCAATGACAGCCATGAGTAACGTGACCCCCTCAGCATGCTCAATGCCACCTGTGTGGCACACTGTCCTAGCCTGGGGTGCTACACCTCTAACACAAGCATCCTGGTCGCGGTTTTGCAGCTCCAGAAATTTCATTTCAAAGTAGCCTAAAAAGTCTATTGCAAGACAAGGGGGGGCAGGGAGGGAGGGAAGATTTTTTCCTAACTGTTGCTTCTTTGTGAAGGAACAGATGAGATTTCTTCATTGCACTTTAATGTGTGAATGTAATATGAGCGCAGGGTGTATAATTAGCTTTTCCTGCTTTTCTTCCAGGAACTCTCCAGGGTTTTTTTTATGCATTGTCCTTCATAGGTTTTTACCACTGGATAACACGTTGCTTAAATATTTCCAGGGGTTACCAATTACTTCAGAATTTAAACTATTGGCACCGCTCAAGCTGTATTTGTGGTGGGTGTACCTTTTTCTGAGGTCTCCTGCTTAAACACCCGAATTCTGCCCAGCTCCAACTCTAGGTGCCTACAAGCGAACTGGACCTAGAGCCTTGCACGAGACCACAGCTTAGCAGACAGTGGAATATCTTTTCTTGAGGAGCTGCAGTCCTCCCCATCCTCCCCCCTTGATACCTCCCAAAGCCACCTGAAAATATCTACTCTGGACCGTGAAACCAGTTCCAACTATCAGCAAGCCACACTGCATGTATTTCTAAGCTCAAAGAAATACCACCAGACTTGATCCCACATTTCCTTTCAGCTGTCTCCAGGGTGCTTCTGAGCAGTGGGAAGACCTTTTCAGGTGCTTTATGCTTCCTCTGATACGATGAAGCTCCAAACATGGGATGGTAACTTAGGTGACTGGAAAGCCCTGCTCCGCTATCCATGAGGAAGTGGCCGGATACAAGGTGGCTCCCTGGAGTCCTCGCAGCTCTGAGGTGCTCTTCACAGTGCACATGTAGTCAGGTCAAGTCTGCTTCGGCACCAAATCTGTGGAATTACAGCCTAGCATTCCAACACAAATCTCATCGCAGGAAAGGATTTGAAGCACTGGTCAGCAGCAAACACCGAGTTGGGCCCTAATGTACTCCCAGTGCGTGCGTGAAACAAGGTGCTTCACGCATGCATGTCCATGACAACACCAACACAAAGCCAAACCACATCATATCCATACAAGAAACTGTTCTTCCGCACAGCTTTTTCCACTTTCTTCCATTTTTTTCCAGATGAATCATATGGATAATTGTGTTATTTCATACTCAAATATATCTTTGTTATTGCCTTTTAGCAGGATTGTGCTGCCTGCACTAGTACTTTCTTGCATAGACAGTCCACCTATTTGCCCCAGCTTCCCAAAGACCCCCAGCAAAGCCTTTCTCAGGGTCATATACATATATATATATATATACATACACATATAAAACTCCTCAGTAAGTGTCCCATGTTTTACAAAAAGCAACTCTGGGCAAAACACTTGTGGTTCTGAGTGAACTGCAAGAGGAAAACAGTGACCCAAATAGAATGTGTAGTAAAAAGATTAAAGACCAGTAACGGTTTTATTCTTGAAAATGGATTACCATCAAAACACACACACACACAGAAGAATATGGTCTAATACTGACTACATTTCATGTTGACAGCTTGCAAACATCGAGACAGAAGCTTGTCTTCCTCCCTGTTTATTTTTTATATCCCACTCACTTCTTCAAAGAAACAACCCCTACCAGGGACAGAGAAACAGACTGGATGGGTCAGTTAACCGGCTGTGCTGCAGTAAACTCTTTCCTCAAGCACCCACAAGCCCCCATTTTACAAGTGACACCTGTAAAGCAAGTGATGTCACTCCTGTTGTGTGACAACAGCACATACATTCGGTCTATTGTGAAGTGCTCATCATAGTCCAGTTTCAGCTCTCTAGCCACATTTATTATATAGAACAGATGAACAGAAAGCTTCCCTCCCACCACCATCACACATAAGTAAAAGGGAAAAGAATTAAATAAGCTTTTTAACAGATCTCTAGAAAAACAGCTTGTGTTCATGATACATTTTTTTTCCTGTTTAATAATCCAGAGTGCACTTGAAGCACAACTTCAAGCTAATGAAGGTCATAATCGCACGTCTGCTTCCAACTGAAGATACAAATAGTAATAAAGTTATTCTTCAATAGCAAAGGGTGCAGACTGGACCCAAAATAAAATGTCTGCTTTTAAATTAAAGTGAATAAGATTGAGTTAGCATACATTAATAATCATATTGCAACTCAGAGTCAATACCCAACCTCCAGATGGCAAAACAGTCTAGCTCAGAGAGTCTTTGGTTATCACTGTCTGGATCCAATATAAGAAATTGTAGAAGCCCATAAGAAGTCTCCAATTTACTGGGCTTCTCATTGAAGTTTGCAAGCTGGAAGGGGCTGGGAGAAAGGAGAGAGGAAAATGGGATGGTTCAGTGTTCTGCACAATTGCAGTAAAAAACCCAAAAATGGCATTTTTTAAGGCAACTCAAGCCCAAATGCCTGCATGAGATTCTTTTCTGCAGAGAGCTCTCCCTTTTCGGGTACGTGATCTTTAGACTATATTTTCTGAGTTGTTGTTGCTCTAGATTAAAAAAAAACACAAAAGGTCTTTGGCCATGTAAATTCTGTAAGAGATGCATTGGAACCACAAAAAGGAACACCTGAATACTTCGTGTTTTTAACATTCAGTAGGTGCACATACATGCCCCTTACGCACAGAAATTTAAACACATCTCTCTAACTTGGAAGATAGGTTATACTGAAGTTGGGGCAAAACCCGAGTTCCACAAACACTACATAATATTACCTCTGAAGCACTGGTAAGAATCTCATAGCAACCCAGCCACATACTAAACACAAGCATTTGGGGCACTTCAGTGAGGAAACTGGATACATCTTCATTATGTCAGAGAAAAATAAGACCTTTTCAGTGCTGTACAGCCATAGGGAGAGCATTAATTTAAAGAGCTTTTAGTTTTCTTTCCTGAAGAAAACAAGTTTTACTTAAGAGGCAGAACTAAAGCAGGTAGGTGATGAAGCTTGGATCTCACTCACAGCAGATGCCAACTCTTGCACAATAAGCTGCCCTCTTCATGCTTTACAGTTTGGGAGGATCTTTGACAATGCACGTATGTAAAGCAATGAGCTGATGTACAATGCTAATGCCTGGAAATTTCAGTGCATGACTTCTAAACACGACTGGGCTTTGGCCCGAAATGCTCCTTACCTAACCTACGGGAACGTCTCCCTTCCTCGGGGAACGGTTCCAAAGCGCCCGCAGTGCCCGGACTCCACGTGGAAGGGGGAACCTCGGCTGGGCCCGCGGCGACTGCTCTGCTCTGCTCTGCCCAGCGCTGCACACACGGCACGGCCGCCTGCAGCCAGCCCGAAAGGAAACGCTCCGAGGGCCATCGGAGCCCGGCTCTGCCGCGCTCTGCTCCCACGGCGCTGCAGCCGCCTCCAGCTCCCAAAGAGCCACTGTGCTCTGCAGGATCTGTGCCAGCCTTATTCCCCTGTGTAAACAGCCGCAGCCAGAGATCCATCACCTCCTTTATGCAGTAGCCTAGGGAGAGGAGCAGTCTCCTCGCGTGCCCTCTCCCACGGGAATGTCCCGGTCATCAGGGCACTCCACACCTCCTCTTGCTGCAGCGCTGAAGAACTGCAGGGAGATGAGCAGGACGCGCAGGAGGCCGCGCCGTGTTGCTAGTGAACGTGGTATGGAGCCCAAGGAGAGCTTCTACGTCCCACAGGGTTTAGCAGAAAACATTATTTGATAAAATAAAAGCCACTTCTGACAAAATGCACATATCCTTCCAAAGCCACTGGTCCACAGAACTATTTGCTGATCACATCTGTACACCTGAGTCATCTGTAGCCTCTTGGGATACACTCCAAAGTGAGGGTGAAAAAAATTTTGACCTGAGAAAAATAATCCAAAGATTGTAGCATCACGAATAGATTAACATGGTCATGACAATCTGAGAAGAGTGTTAGCAGTTACTGGCTGCTTCTTAATGCTGGTGAACAAAAAACCAAGTGCTTCAAGCCATATATGCTTTATTGCTGAGTGACAAATAAACATCTAAGAGTTTTCACCAGATTATTCTCTTTTGAAGAGAACACCAACAAATTATAAACACTGAAAAAAACTGAGCAGCTTCAAAAAATAAAAAAAAAAAGGCTTTGCTATGACCCAATCTGAAGTTCGATACAACAGTGAAAAGAGGAAGCACACGCATGTAGCATCCATATAAAACCCCTAAGAGTTCAAGAGTTCATGTCAGGACCACCAACTCCCCCATGTGCACAGAGGCCGTAAGAGGAAGAGGGAAAGTTTTTTCCACTAATGAGACACCTGCAGGAGCCAAATCCAGCAGGGATTCTAATTGTCAGACGTAGTTTCGAGCCCCACCAACTAGCAGCTGCAAACCTGAGGTGCGACACAAGCAACTTAAGTCATGACGACAGTGATAACTAAAAACACTGGAAAGAAAAAAAAACCCAGCAAGCAGTGGCTGATCCAAAGGTCTTGCAGTGGGAAGACACAGGATAAAAAGCAAGAGAACTAGAGGAAGAATTAGCCCCTTTCAAAATGTGCTTTTGGTTTAGGGAGCTCAGCTCCCCTACTCCGTGAGGAGAAACAGGGACCTACAGCAGCTCCCCAACCACAAAAATGAAATGGCCTTTAGCCATTCACAGAAAACACATGTAACCTCCCAGAGCACATTTCTAACCTTCAGAAAGTATTTTCAGCTATAAAAATGAACTCGATAAATCTTGAAGTGATTTCTACTCAGATCATACAAACAGCACACGACAATATTTTATTTAATATTTTATCCACCCAAACCAGCTAGAGTAGCTTCACTTTTAAACCAAACCAGAAAAAAGCGAGTTGGTACCAGAACCAGGCTGCCTTCTCCCACCACATTTCAAAAGGAAAGCTAATCAGCCCTCTGGCTGCCACTGCCAGTCTGGATGACACCTCTAATTAAGGCTGTCAAAAACTTTCTTTCATCTTTTGAAATCTACTCCCCATTCTTCGTTTAAGGCAATTTCCCACGCTTATCTTTGTTGTTTTTGATGCAACTGTCCTGACCGGTGGCCGTATGGAAACAGGACAAGGCTCCCACACTACAATGATATGGGAACAGGACAAGGCTCCCATACTACAATGACGTTGCTCTGCTTTTTGCTCTGGATCCCCCAAAATATCATTGCATGGGTGTTTTCAGAGATATTGTACACATGCACATACATGTGTGTGTACATAATTACCACAGGCCCCCTATACATGCCTTCCAAGCATCTTTATGCAGTAATCATTCTGGGATTCTGTGATCACTTGTGAAATAGTATCTTGCCCATGCTGGTGAAATTTGCACCAAAGTGTAATGCGTGTGCTTGGCGTTTTGCAACACAGCTAGGCAGTCACTGCCAGGCAGACAGACAGAAGAGACTGATGCTAAAGGTCATTTTTATTTGTGTCAAACACAGGGTGCTTCAGAACTTTTATGAAGCTGCTGCCTCTGCGCTCTCTGTGGGTTATATGAACTCCATGCATACTGTTAAAGAGAGAAAAAAAAAAAAAAAAGGCAGACAATCAAACACAAAAAACACCGCCCAAAACAAACCAAAAAAAACCCACAAAGGATCAAACAAGAGGGAATAATCATTTAGGGCGTCACTGGCAGACAACTACCTGAAATGCTCCCCCTAAACCAGCCTCTTCTCAGCATCCCAGGGACTGGGGTCTTTGCAGCTCATATATTTGTCATGGGGCAGGAGGAGGAAGGTTGCTTTTTATCATCAGTTTTAATCCCACAGAAAGGTTTCGCAGCATTTATTTCCTCTATGGCAAAATTAACTCTACTTGCAAAGCTTCCTCCCCCTCAGAGGGAAATATGATGTAGGCTCAGAAGCCCAAATCCGCAATGATATTTAAGTGCCTGAGGAACTGTGCCAGAGTGTCTGGCAGGGGAAGCTAAACAGACACAATTTTAAAAGGGAGTATAGTGAATAGAGAGACAGGCTGAAAGCTCAGGAGAATGAAGTGCTCCTTATATCTACTAGGAGGGAACTGTTAAGGGCAAGCTGAGCTTCTCCGTTTTTCCCACCCATGTGCTTTAACCCACCATTAGGGCTGCCTCCATCCGCGTTTGACACTGGCTTTTGCTACAGATGGCAACAAGTTAGTTGCAAATGTCATTTCCATGACACCAACATCAGTCCAGCGGGAACTGGACAGAGATAAATACATTCTGCTTGATCATATGAATGGCCATCTTCAAGTTCCTTGCCCTGCAAACTAATAAAATCACTATTTGTGCAAGGTACCAAAATTCACCTTGCTTAAAGACACATAAAAACAATAGAAAAATATTTTGGAAAAAAAAATGAAGTTCTGACACTTATTTTATATAGCCCGTGTATTCTTTCATTAAAATATTTTTCATATCCTATTCCTAATTATTTTCCATTTTGTTCATTTCTTTATGCATCCACATTGGAAGAAATGCAATCTCCGGTTGTACTTGTCCAAATATGCAACTAACAAAACTACTTTAGTCTGCCAGCTCCACAACAAAATACAATCTGGCCTTCTTTCTACATGAACTTTAGAGCTAAACCAAGACACAATAGTGGAACTACACTAGCACACGAAGCCTGCTTAATACAAGGTACATTCCCATATGACACTGTTCATCTGCTGCAACTTGCAGCTTCACTCACATTGTTGTATTATCTTGAACAAGGCACACAGTTATTTCAGTGGTCTAGTGTAACAGCCTCTTTTTGCAGCTGAACGTTTCTGTGGAAATGTGGAAAAACACAGAACTGTTAGCTTTGTTCTGGTGAAAAGGGAAAGCATCAAGGACGGCAGCACCGAAATGTGAGCATGTAGACGCGTGCAGAGGGCAGCACTGGAGAATATTGAAAACACCTTCAAAAGAAAGCAGCACCCAACTCCCTTGTCGCTACTTTGGAATTTGGATAGAAATCTTTATGTGGAGTCAAAGTAAGCTCCAAGATAGCTCATCAGTTGTCTAAAGCAGAAGTTATATAGTGGAACTGCAACACAGTTCATATACTCCATATTTTATCATTTATCATACATCCTGCTTGCTAGACTCTACAAGACTGGATTCTAGGGGAAAAAAAACCCACTGCATTCAAATATCAATAATGTCTCCCATGTTCATATTTCTAAGGGACCATCATAAAGAAGTCTTTTTTCTTTTTATTAAAAAAGGAACTCATATGAAAATACATTAGAAGACTAGGCCATCAAGAGATTTTTTTTTAATTCCTCATACTATTTCTTCAATTAAATGCACAATATTAGAATCTGACCTTCGTTTATCTGAAGAAGCAAGGTCAGGGGAAGCATGCTGCGACAGTCGAGCTGAAGTTCTCGTGTGTTTTTGAAGGCAGGCAAAACCCTTTCACTCTGGTGTCTGACACGTCTGAGGAAATAATAGATATAATTTATCTGCCATAAGGTCTTCATTAAGGAAGTTCATGCTGTGAGGATTTCCATAGCAACTACTTGAAGTGACATAAGTGTGCATTTCTGAAATATAAAGCCCAGCAACATGATTAGCTAGAGCCATAATTCCATGTAAACTACCTAAACAGAGATCTTTTCTTCAGGGCCAAATAAACTTGCATTGTTTCTCCTCCATGGACCAAATGCAGAATCAGTCCCCAAATTTTCAAAACCTTATGTTGTTCATCAATCTTTTGCAAGAACTGCTGCATGTTTGTATTTATACACAGAGACAAAATGATTTCCTTGACTTACCTAGGACACACTACATAAGGTAGCATATAGAAAGTCTGCATGAGGAAGAGTGCACAGAGGTCACCCGAGAGTGTGACAGAAAAGCACAGGGTCAGATTTTGTGCACTATTCCCATTGATCTCATTGATCATTAATCAAAGTGTTTAGACAATAAGTGCTCACCAGTACGTTGAATTGAAGCTGTTAGAACAAACTGATGCTCTGGCATAATACACCAGCAGAGAGAAGCTAGGTTAGTAAGCTTTGCTCTGAGAAGGCAGAAAGGGAAAAAGGAAGGGGATGGGAGGAAAAACAACGAAGATCACCTGCTTTGGCAGACACAAGTTGAGCAGCCTGGCCCTTTACACCTAATTCCCTTCAGCCAAGGTGCAGCCCTGATTTAAACAGGCATGAGCTAGGGATGGGAAGTAAGCACACTCCAAATAACAATTCCAGACAGACACTTTAGAGATCCCATCAGACAGCATAAACTCAATCCCAGACTAATTTGCACTGGCATGGGGCTGATATGGAACAAGTCCTAAAACCCCTTGGCCTCAAGTAACTCTTCTCAGCCCTGGTCTTGAGTGTTTGATCCAGCTAAATGGATCCATCTCACAGAGCTGATGTATAGTAGCTCTATTCATCAGCTAAAGTCATATTTAAAAAGCTTTCCTTCTACAGTACAGTATAAATGATATAGATGGATCATTAAAGCCAACTTAAGAAATACAATTTACTTCTTATGCAATCATCTGAAAGAGAAAATTTTATACCAGCCCAGGTAAAACTCCACAGACCACCTAGCTTTTACATCCTCTTTATTTCTTGCATCTATTTCAGACCTCCACTAAAACTGTGTAACACTAATTTATTCAGGAAAATGTAATAGTCTCCTGCTGGAAATTTTCTCCATTAAGCTGGTATTACAGTTACTTCATGGAATTCTGAACAGATGTCCTTTTTTTTTTTTTTTTCCCCTATATGGATTACTTTCCTGAGCTGTGCTCACAAAAGCAGTTTCTTACAGTAAAAGTAAAGCTCCTGGAAATACCTGTTCTCTGTGAAATGCCATCACGTCCCCTTAGCCCCTGACTGGTCAGACAATGGCAACACCATATGCTTTATCTTGAAGGACATTAAAGACTCAGTCACAGAAGGCATGATGGCGATGGAGAAGTAGATACGAAGGAAGAGCCCTGGGTCAGTTTCCCTGCAGACTCATCAGCACCAGACAAAGCCACAGACAGACAGACTGCACAGGAACCGCATAAAAAACCCTCCCCTGCCTTGTTTTAGCACTGAAAAAGACTGAAACGCCCACTCTCTTGGGGCAAAGGGGGATGGCAAGGCCTGTCCCAGGGCTGAGCTGCCATGCGGCACGTGGAGAGGCACAGGGTGCTTCCTGGGGTCTGCTGTAGGCACTGCTCTTGCTACATGCCCAGAGATTTCTGTAGGATTGCCCATGATCAGGGGAAAGCTAATATTAACCTCCACTCTGCTTAGGTTTGTGCTACTGCTGGAGACCAGGAAGGAGGAGAAAAGCTGTACAAAAGGCAAATTCTGCCCATGTGAGTGATCAGTAAAGCATACACACTGTGATTTAGGGCTCCCATACGCAGCAAGATGCTGCAAAGACTTCGATGGAGACAACCTGCTTCCTGAGGCTTACGGGCTAAGCAGCAAGCTCGGAAAAGGGAGCGACCCAACAAGCAGAGGAAGGCACCCGACAAAAGCCTCATTAGCCCTCCCTTTCCATCATCCACAGCAAATGTCTGTTCCTTCTGAGAGCTGCCATTTCGAGGGGCTGAATGCTCCCTGCTTATCTCGGGTATCCAGCAGTGAGGAACAAAGCCCGCGCAATGCTCGGAGCTAGAGTTCCTGCGCTAAAAACTGGCTTCTGTGATCACTCTGTGCCATGAAAAGCCAAGCGTCTGACCGACAAAAAGACACGTACAGCAGAACAGTCAATTAAGAAAAAAGATTTTGCCACTTACTAGCTTTTGTTTTAGCCTCTTGCCTCTTGATGTTTAGCATCAGATTAGCATCAAACACATCATCAAAATATCAAAAGGGTGAACAATAATATGGTGATCTAATAATCCCTGCTATGCAAGGTATTTTCATTTTTGCCCATATTTCTACTTTAATCTGATCACCTTCTACAATTTTATTGTCCTCTCACATCACAGCTTAATAACCTTTGTAATCGGAGTATGTATGTTACCAGCAGTTTAGATATTGTCTGTTGGTCCTTGATTCCCATTGCCAAAAAAAAAAAAAATGGTGTTTTATGCTATAACAACCACAGCTCTGGCTGCCTGCAAAAATCACCCACATGTTATCTCAGATACTTTGAGGTGAAAAAATACACCCCCTCATCTACACATGCCACAAACTGTGTTACAGGGTCATTGGGAGACACCTGAGGCCCAGGGAAGAGCCGAAGACAAGGAATACTCCATGTGGATGCATCCCACTAGAGGAGGGAGGCAGCCTTGAGCAGAAAGCCCAGGAAACACTTCAGCTGGCCTGGGGGCCAAGGAGCACCCTCTGCCCCACCATATGGGCAAGCGGGATACTTCCTTTTGGAGGGATACACAGCATAAGGCTTCCATTCCTCTAGGACTCCCAGATTTGTTTCACTTGTCACCACTGGTGGTAGCAGGAGGAAAGCTAACTGCATTTCTCAGCAGCACAGGCTTTCGGGCCTCAGCTGCGCAAAGCGACACCACTCTTCAGTAAACATACTATAGTTTGGGAATTTCTCTCTTAGACCATCTTGTTTTCAAGTTAGCTAGGCTTGCATTATTTTTATCCATAGCTCCTTTTCCCACTTCCCACAGAACCACACATTTATGCACTTCTCTTCTTTCTGTGAGTTTCACCTGACTATGTTAGTAAGTAAAGCTGTATTTCAATGAATATCCACAGTGAAAGTTTTTTTCTCATTTAAGGCAAGGGGTCTGTTCCCTCTCCAAATTCAAACAGGAAAAGCTCAATGGATGCCCTTATAATCAATTAGGATTTTCATCTGTGTAAGTAAGAGGGATCAGACAGCCATATAAATTACATCTGTTACATTGCAGACATCTGTAATTCAATCTCTCAAATATTAATCAAATTTCTCTGACTTGATTTTTCCTCCATCAATTCATGCTGCTTATTTCTTCATAGTCTGTTACCCTTATATACTAACAGATTTTAATTGCCCTTAAAATTTATGCTTTTACTTTAAGAAAGTTTGAGTTACATTTATTGGACAACCTTTTCAGAGATCAATACCGTATTACCTCTGTCTAATCATTCTGTCCCTATCATCTAATTGCTATATGGCTCTCTGTGGTCCACTCTTTGCACTGCTAAACTTAATGCAATGTATTTAGGTTTAGCACTTCAGTACTAGAACCCCCTATGTACTGGAAGATTTGATCTTGATTTTTATGCACAGTTCTTATGGTTTAATTTTATTCATCTTTCTTGTCCTGAGCTCTCAAGCCCTACTCTGGTTTCTGAAAATATTTTGTTCTCAATTTCCTATTGTTTCTAATTGCTTCTATAGAAACATTCATTAGAATGGTTGAAGATCATCCAGATAATTTATACTTTAATAAATATCTTGGAGTTCCCCTGCTACTTGGACCAGGATTAGTGGATCTTGTTCTGTCTTTGGGTACCATTGATGACTTCTATGGTATATAGAAATCTTCAGTTTCCTCAAGGAATCCTCTGTACTCTAGTCCTTTGAATTACAAGAGAACAATTTACCAAAACAGTGTGTTTTTTTTTTAATAAAAATACATACAATGTAGAAATCTAGAATTCTTTCAATGGGTCGCCATCAATTGACATTGGGTTAAACCAAATAGAGGAGAAATAGTACCTGTCATGGTTTGACTCCACTAGCACTCTACATACTGATTCACATCCAAGGGAAGCAAAGGAAGAGAACACAGTCTAGATGAAAATACTGTCTGGGGGACTTAAAGCTATTGGAAAAAATAGGTATTTTATAGTACTATGATTCTGTGGGTTTTATTTTAATGAAGTTGGAAAATGCTAAAGTGGGCTAAGCTGATGACCAAGGCAGGTGTCTCGCTGAAAGAGGGGACATCATCTTGAAGAGTAACTTGAAGAGATCTGACATAAAAATACCAGGAACAAATAGTCGTGTGGGGAAAATTTGCATTTCATAGCTGTCCAAGGAAAAAAAAAAAGTCAAAAAGGCCAAGTTCCAAGTTTAGCTTTTTCATACTATGCAATACATGATTTTTTTTCACTGGGGTGAAAAAGGTACTTATTGACAAGCTTTAATGAGAAGTTTACTTGTTAGACGTGTAAAGGCAAAGCAGCTTCCAGTAATTCCCAAAATATCTTACACTCATCTTTAAGCCTGAAATTGTATTTACATATTTTTTAAAAACTATTTATATGGGTTTTGTAAACAGACATTGAAAAAATGATTTATCAATAAGTCACAGGCAATATTTCCCATATGAGCTTTAAATGACTCCAAGAAATTTAAGCAAGGCTTACAAAAGACCAAATGGCTGGGACTAGAAAAGCTAGACTCTGTATCAGGCTGTTATGTTTTCTGACATTTTTCAAATGGAGACTTCCATTTTGAAATATTTGACCTATTCATTCCCTAATATTGGTATCAAGGATGTCAAAACAGAGAGCTGTTTCAAAACCACATTACCGAGCAAAGTGAAGAATATCAAAGGAAAAGAAATTGAACATGTCCAAAGGCAGCTTGTGTTAATGCTGAATTATAATAAAATCTCAGCAAAATTACTCCATTTTCAGCACTGCAGCTCAAGAGGATGTAAATTACTGTTTCATTCCCCAGAGGCCAATTTAGTCTTCTTTCGAAAGGAATTCTAAAACCTTATGAACTCCAAACAAGAGTCTTCAGATCCGGCCACTGTTCTGCAACTATTAAGGCTGCCTCAGCCTTTAAATACTCTTAGGTTTGCTGTTTTGACATATAGCAAGATTTAAAGCATTAAATTTTGACATCACTGTTATTAAAGTAAATCTAAAGCAGTATCAGGTAAAATCATGGGAATCAGCAATGATTTACAGAGGCAAGTTGTATCAAAGTACATTTTCTAAAGAAAAGGACGTGATTAAAAGTTTTGTTGTACCCTGAACATTATCTCAGATGTAATGTTATCTTTGTTCAAAAAAAGTCTATCCCTCAATAGTTAATATTACTACTCTCAAACATAAAAAAAAACACCCAAGATCATATAACTGATTTAACTCCATTATCTCAAGATCTAAAAACACCCAGGAAGCAGGAAATATCCTGAATTAATCTCTCAGTTACTTTCCCCACCACCAAATCTTACAGGACAGAAGATCAGAAAAGCTATCAATCTCGGTTATCAGAAATAAGTTCCTAATCTAGTCAAGCTGTTACCGCTGCCTTTTCATCATATTTATGAAAGTAAGTTCCTAATCTAGTCAAGCTGTTACTAATCTAGTCAAGCTGTTACTGCTGCCTTTTCATCATATTTATAAAAACATCTGTTCCTCTTATCTTCATAGTGAATAGCAAATTTAGGAGAAAAAGGGAGCATTTCCTCATCTGCTTGGCCACTCACCTAACTGCCTACTTAGTCCACGTAGCATGTGAAAGGTGTTTTGACAAAACGTGAGCCCTTTAACTTGTCGTTTTTTAAGGAAAGGAGAGAGGAATTTTCAAATTGCAGTGAAGTGGGATGATGACAAGAAACACTCTTTGTACCTGCTGCAAGCTCTGCAGAACCTGGATTAAGACAAGACAAAGAAACACATGAAACAAATTTCATTCCTGAGCTTTCCTTCATCTTCCTCACCAGTAATTAGCATGAGTAACAGCAGACAATACCAAGCTGGGTGGAGTGGCTGACACTCCTGAGGGCTGCGCTGCCATTCAGAGGGACCTAGACAGGATGGGGAGTTGGGCAGAGAGGAACCTCCTGAGTTTCAGCAAGGACAAGCGCAGGGTCCGGCACCTGGGGAGGAACAACCCCAGACACCAGTACAGATTAGGGGTTGACCTGCTGGAAAGCCGCTACACGGAGAGGGATGTGGGAGTCCTGGTTGACAAGTTAACCGTGAAGGCCAATGGGCCCTTGTGGCCAAGAAGGCCAATGGGACCCTGGCCTGCATCAGGAGCAGCGTTCACCGCAGGC
>NW_010577500.1:0-87035 GCF_000705375.1 Tinamus guttatus | reverse complement strand
GTATTGGGTGTCATTCTGGGCTCCTCAGGACAAGAAAGACATTGAGCTTCTAGAGACGGTCCAGTGTAGGGCCACGAAGGTGATTAAGGGATTGGAGCATTTGTCATATGAAGAAAGACTAAGCAAGCTGGGCTTGTTTAGCCTGGAGAAGATTGAGAGGGCATCTTATCAATATGTATAAGTACTTTAGGGGAGAAAGTAGGCAAGATGGGGCCAAACTCTTCTGGGTGGTGGCCAGAGACAGGACAAGGGGTAACGGGTGCAAGTTGAAACACAGGAAGTTCCACCTCCATGTGAGGAAGAACTTATTTCCTGTGAGGATGACAGAGCCCTGCAACAGGCTGCCCAGAGAGGCTGTGGAGTCTCCTTCCCTGGGGATCTTCCAAACCTGCCCGGATGCCACCCTGTGCCACGTGCTCTAGGTGACCCTGCTGGAGCAGGGGGTTGGACTAGATGTCTCTAGAGGTCCCTTCCAACCTTGACCAACCTTCTGTGATTCTGTGAACAGGACGCATGCATTTCCTCCAATGAAAATAATTACTGGGTAGAGAAGCAGAACTTTTTAAGCCAAGGCTTAAGTGGCATTGAAATTACATAGGCCTCTTTCATTAAAAAAAAAAAAAAAAGATTTTAGCTATGTAACATTTCATATTGACAACCTCTATTGGCACAAGACACTGTAACATTGACTATGCAGCCTTCAGGCCAAGACAAAAATTCCCCATACCGTCATAATGAAGCATCACAGAAGCAAAAGATATCCAACACTATTGTCCAGACCTTAAAGCAATTCATTGTCACTAATGTAGCTCATTAGTTAGCTTTCTAACTTAATCCCATTTCACAAATTAGCTTTTTTTTTTTTTTTTCAGGCAGGAAGACTGTCAGTAAGTAAGAAGGCAGCAATTTGTAATCAGGGAAGAAATCTAAAACAGCTCTTTAATTTTAGGTTAAAGGCAAAAGTCCTTCCCTCTACCCTGCAAAAAGGAAGGCAAAAAAAAAAATCCTGTTCTCAACAGACCTGCAACTTCAAATCACAGAAACACTTCTCTATGAGGTAGAGGAATAGGAGGGATCACTGAGGTCAGTTGAAGGCAGGTCTTGCATTTCTCAGGGCTGCTGAACACGCTGAATACAAACTCCACTCCTATGTTCACCCTTGTCATGCATTCTACAAAGGTATCTGGAAACCTTTCCCTTGGGAACAGTCTATGATACTGAAGGGCAAACAAAAAATAGAGGACCCAGAAGAGAAAGGGAAGAAGCAGAATGGAGAAGATGAACAGAGATTAATGTCCTCCTGAACGTACAGAGATGAAGAAGGAACCAACAAAATTCCCACAAAAGTGACTATCATTAGGATAAATATTTCAGGGGAAAAAAAGAGAGATTTAGAAAAGGTATGAAAAATTGTGTAAGAAAAAATAGACTTAGCAGATAGAAACCAACAGAAACTCAGCTCCATGTTGCTCAAGTTTATTTTTAACTATCATACAAACTGCTAACTGGCAATTAAACCACAGAATGACCAAAAAAAAAATCACGCATTTACTGGTTCCTACAAGACCAAAAAGTCATAAAGCTAACGAGAGTAACTGCTAGGGGTTAATATGACAGCATTTCATACCACTGTAACAATGAACAGGTGCTCCCTTTCAGGAAACCTGCAAATTGCAGCTAAATATTCGAGGTGCAAATATCCAAGCCCTTGTATTGCCTTTTGCTTTTTGGAGATGAGGCTAGGAAGCCCCATAGGACTGTTCCCATACGATGGTTTACCACTAGAGTTAACACATTCCCCCCTCAGCTCCACAGCAAAGGGGAGGAAAAAAAGTGACAGCTAACAAGAGTGACAGCGCTCTTTCACCAGCCACTGTCAACATGTATAGATTAACAAAGGGTGTCAAAGACAGCACATTTTCTGTACAGTCACCTAGGGAAAGTCCCAGAAACTGAGATGTTGACATGATGCCACAACGCAGCCCAATGCATCTACTGTTTTAAATTATCTCCAAGGCCATAGAAACACAGCTATTCAGTGGCACATGGCAGAAAAAATGTGTTAATAAATACAAGGATTCTGAGCCCATCAAACTCAAGATCACAGATATGAGGACACTGGATCTAAGCGAGGAAGGACAGCCACTGTGAAAATGGGCTTTAGTTGGATTTATGTAATTTCCTGATTGTCTAATCAATACACACTTCGCTTTTTCATTCCAATAGGACTATGCAAATGGAATGGCAGAGTTTGGCCCATAGTTTTGATCAGCAGGAGGCAGGCACAATTCAAAAATATTATACAGGCTTATATTAACATCATTTTATTGCAATTTCAAAGGGCATTTCATAATTAAAGTATACTGAGAGTATTTTTATGATGAAACTTAGACGGTAATACAGTGGCACATTTCAAGGAAAGTTATCATCCCCTTAACTACAGCTGATAAATTATCAGTACAACCATCACCTGAATGTTTTCTCGGTGCAAAGGTCAGTAGTCTCTCTAGTACCAAAGGTGAACTATGAAAAGCTAAGAACAACATCTTGTGTGTTCAGCAATGATTCAAGAGTAAATCAAGAGTACTTGTGCTTCAGGCAGAAGGAGACCTTTGGATAGAAGGGTCATCGACACTGTCAGAGTATCATAGAATCACAGAATCACTATGGTTGGAAAAGACCTTCAAGATCATCGAGTCCATGGCCTGATTTTATCTTAGTGCTGGTTTGTCCTGCCTATAACAAAACAAAGTGTTCAAAAAGGGCCAAAAGAAACTAGGCACTCCACTCCCATTGAGATCATGTGGGAAATAATTCCAGTATCATTGACAAAGATCAGATCAAAGCAGATTAAAAATTTTCCCAGAGGGAAAAAGGATCAGATTTTAGGATGATCAGTGAAGTTTGTGGAGAAGAGCCTCTGTCCTCAGCAGTGAGTACAATTAATTTGTAGATATTATTGAGACATGGATCATTTGCAAAACTACATATCTGTCTTCTCGTGGATGATCAGGTAATGCCTTTTTTGCTCACTGTAATTAAATTAGTTAACTGGAAACAGAGTGATTCACACTTTATGCAGAGAATTTTATCACAGTTTACCACAGTTTTATCCCTCCCATTCCTCTACCAAGAATTTAACAGGGCTGGACTTGGTGGATCCTGTGGCTTGTAGTACCTAAGTTTACAGAAAAAAAAAAAAGGAGTGTCAGATGCCTTGTTCAATTTCCCACTACTTTATATTGGTATTTCCCAAGAAATGTTGACAGATGCATGAACTCTTACACTCTCTGCACCTCAGTGCAATGTCAATCAGCAAGATCATTTCACAAGCTCTGCAAAGGTCTTGTTAACACTCTTCATCCCTTGGAATGGGCTCATTACATTAATCAAACAGACAGACAGGCTCACGATCATGTCCAGGGCTCATGTTCTGTGCTATTACCTTACCTGCCAATGCTTTGTTTCATTTTCACGGCAAGTCATTCAATATTGCTAATGCCCAGGAACAGTGACATGCTGCTATCACTGTTACATTTCAAATGTCTGCCCTGAAAAACTACGCTCCTGAACGAATCTGTCTGCTCTATGACCTCCTGTTCTGTCCAACCTTTTCTTCCTGATCATTTTTGAAAATAAACTACATTTATCTTCTGGATATCTGACCACATCATTTCTGAAAATCCTTCTTCCTGAGAACACTGTATGTTTATACACTCATGAGTGTGTGTGTGTGCCTGTGTATAATTCATTACATCTTAGTCAGGAATTGGCTAAAATATGAACTTGTCTGACTCAAATTTCAGCAGCTCAGAAGGTAGCAGTTACTTCCTTTCCCTGCTCTCTACCCCAGCTTCATAGATTATAAATTTTCTCAGCCTGTTGATGTTATTTTGTGGGGTTTGGAAGCTCACTCTCTATTCTAAGCACACAGAATAATATTCAGGAGCCATTTCTTCAGAAAGCATTCGTTCCAATGGACTTTAGTTTCTCTCTGCTATGGTTTTTGCCACACAAACGTGCTGCAGTAGATGTACTATATTGTCCTGCAGAGACACTCTGCGCTCCCTGAACACGCATAAAATGTCCCCATTTAAGTGAGAAAAAACTAGCTAAGGGGAGATAGGAGCACACCACTAATAGGATTACCAAACTTGCAAAACACCAACTGCTTAAACATCCATATTTCTGAAAAACCTAAGAAGCATCTCTGCCACTCTAAGATCAGTACTTCAAAATAAAGTTATGCAAAGTATAACAGGTTGATAGTATCCCATAAAAGCTGTTCTTCTCTTCAAAGAGAAGTTCATAGCAAGAGAGAAAAATCTGTCAGCTCCTTAAAGTCCCCCATTCAAAACGGTGACATCCTGTCCTTGAACCAGACGGTGCTGGGTCCTTCTGTGAGTATCTCCTGCCCACTTGCGTTCCTCTCCCCCTGTATCCAGGTAGCCATGCTCTCCCTGCAGAGTGCCAGGACGCTCCGTGCCCGGGCCCATGTCATGTGTCTGTGCCCTGTGAACCTACTTCTTATGGGGGCCACACTGGAGAATGATTTTCCAGTTCAGAGAGCCCCAAAAGGCATGTCATAATCCACCAAAATCCCACTTTCTTTCTTTTGTTCTTTCTTTCTGCTGTGGTGCTGATGGCATGTTTTGCATTACATAAGGGGTGGCATAAAAGCATTTTAGGGTGCAACTGGAGACCTCCTGGAAGAATGTTAGAGGACTGTGCAAGATAAAGGGAGTCAAATCAAGCTGGCCTTACCTGTAATTCCCCGGAATATGCAGTCCTTGGAATGGTCCAGCCCCCAAACCAGACCAAAGCTTCATCTACCTTAGCAACGTGATTCACAAGATTAATATGTCTTCTGAGGTAAACCCCACAACTATTGCTATGCATTGCTTATAGCGTCAACTCTCAGAATGGTTTTCATGTGCATTGACATTCCTTCTGGAGGAGGCTCCAGTGCAAGCACACTACACCCTGGCCACACACACACCTCAGCGTAGGCCCCCACACAGCATGAGCAGCCACTCAGGTTTCCGTGGGGAGAAGGGGGAGTTAGGGAGCAGAGATCTTCTATTCCCAGTTTCACCGTGCAGCTGGCTGCCAGCAGGTCAGTTGTAGGGTATGTAACCCCCAGGAGGAAGGAAAGGGCAGGATAATGGGGTGCTGTCCTATTTGTGGGCATGGCATTGCTTCTAACGGAGCAGCACAGCATGCCATAACACAGCCCCACGCAAGATGAGGCGCTGGCCAACTTTTATGTCAGCGGGAATGCCAGAGGGCAGCAGCTGGTGACAGCCTTTGTAATCCCAGTAGCACACAAAAAGGAGAGACATCATGATGTTCAGGACCATCCATTTCAATCTACTGCTGCACTCTTGCATACCAAGGTACAAATGCTGACAGAGCCCAGGGGAACTAATTAGTTCTCTCCAGAAGAGGGCTGGAGAGTGAACTACCATACCCACAAGCGTAGCTGATCAGACAGGGCACTGCAGATACGGGATTTTTGGGGTGAGAGAGGGGAAAGTAAAAGTAGAAGCAGCCAATTTGGTTTAGATTCTCCCACGAGAAAGGCAATTAAGCATTGTCACTGGAATCTTAACAATACGGTAAGTTGGAAGCAAAATCCCAGTAAAAGCCCCAAGCAAGGAGGGACCTGAAGAGTGAAGAACCCTCAAGCAAGTTACAGGACTCACCCGTGCTAGCAACAGGAAGCCAGGGGAGCAATACTGTGAACAGAAAGCTACTAATTACAAATGAAATACAGTTTTATTCATCCAGCAATAGACTGTACTGCCTGATCCAGTGTGAGCAGAACAGTCTGAGTTCTTGCCTATCACTCCTTCCTACCCACGAGGTGTGCAAGGCCAACGAGGGTATCACCTTCCCTACAAACTTTGTTTCTCCTGAAACTCCAGACAATCACGTTTGCAACAGCAAAGCAAATGCCCCATTTCAAATAAACAACAACATGAAAAGTGTTGTGTATTAATATTTACATTACCACAAGAACACCATATTGATCCAGATGAACTCCTTGCACATTTTCACTGCTGCGAGTATTTGAAATCCTTATATTCCTGCAGCAATTTTCTTTTTGCTACGAAAATTTCAATTATTACACCGAAAGAAAGCTACTTTCTGGAGAGCTGACATCACCCATTTGTTCCTTGCTACTGCCAATTTCTTCCTTGATCTTCTATAGTTTAGAGCTCACAAGAAGCCCTCTAATGTAGGAAAACACTTCTCCAAATCTTCCCCTTACTGCATGCTAAACAATTATGTTGTTCTTCATTTCAAGCTAACACATTTAGAACATACTTACATTCTTTAAATACTTAGCTTCTCAGAAAGAGGAGGATACAGTCTACAAGCTGAAAAATCTGCAGTATATTGACAGTAAAGACTCTGGTAGAACAAATGACAATAATGAATACCCCTCAACATAAACACAGAAAATCCCAGTAATTTGAATTGTACATATTATAGAAGTGTGAACTGAAGTAGTCAAATACATAATTACTGCATATATCATAGACTGAAAAAGTCATGCCATTCTAAGAATGCATTCTTAGAAAAGACTGCTCATTTATATTCACTCTTTAAGGCAAGAGGGGGAGACAGCGCATGAATTTGAGGCTTTTGCAAGGGTAAGGGCTTTTTTTTTTCCATTTTAGGCACTGAAAGACCTTTCTATATTGCCCCTAATTTAATATTAAATCCAGATCACATATGTAAACACAGAATTACCCACATAGGCTTACTGAAAGGGAAGTTACCGAAACAATCAGACACCTGGAAGCCTCTGTTTGATAATTGTATCAGTGTGTTCATCAGTTTCTGCTGAAAACCTCAGAGGAGAGCAGAAGGACTTGGAGTTTGCCTCCACAAAACGCCAGGCATTCTTGTGAAATATTTACCACACCAAAAATCCCACAAAGCTGGTAGAACTTTTCAACTCCCACCAGCTCCCAGAAAAGCTCAGCATCTCGCAGTAAACCATAAATAAGCAGGAAGAAAATATATCTCTCATACTGTATTTCAACGCTTTTAGATTAAATATAGACCTATTGGCTAGATAGAATAAGAAACACATTACCTCTGCCAGTGGTACGAAGGCTGTCGGGTTGGCAGCTTTCGAGAGTGTAATTCTGTACATATGCTTTTATCAAGAAAGTTTCCTATTCCAGAGCAACAGTGGAAACAGTACACAGAAATACATACAGTCACCAGCACCTGTGTACTTTATCCATGTGACTCACCTCCTGAAATGGAAGATACTTTATGCTTGTGAGATCCTCGGAGTTTCTGGTCCGACTTTTCAGACACGGATGCCAAATCCAATTAATGTCAAACATATGATGGCTGTTTCTGAGCCCACGAAAGCCTGGTCAGCCAGTCACTAACTTCCAGCTAGTTGTGCGACTTCGAGATTTTTACTTCTTTCCTTATTGCTCTTGCTATGCATTTCCTTCTGTATTTTAATTATTAGAAAGATGGATGGTCAACTTTCCCATCTGCCTCTAAACCCATTATTACCTTTTTTCAGATGCTCAGACAGATCAAGTTTGGGGAAGGGCTGCTTTCAAAAGCTTTAAGGGTTTTTGTTTTGTTTTTCTGGGGGACAATGAGGGAGTTGCAGAGGCAATTACCCTCAAACTAAAGCCTATTGAAAGAAGCCTACAAATATTGAGCTGTTTATTTTCCATTTCTGTTGATTAAAGTATGACCCCATTTTTTACTCTGCCTCTTTCATGATCTTAATAAACTCATGCCCTGTGGTACTGGTGACTTTTATAAATCAGCTTCTCAACTACCCATCAATCTTTATGCAGAACATTAATGTTTTATTGTTCTTGTTCTGGCAGTAATGATTTTTCACTTCCTCTGCTGATTTTTTTTAATCAAAAGTAATTTACAGCACTCTTCACTAAGATGAGACTTTGCCCATCCTAAATACATCATATGTATGTTCCCTGCCACTCGGTCAAATCAGAAATATGAGTTATGTGTTTTGCTGACTTTAAATCAAGCTGCATTAGGTAATAAATATAAAAGCCCAGTAGGAATTTCTTTAACCAGTTAAACTAAAGAAACAACGTCGTTTAAGCCACTCAAAATACTGTTTTTTTTTTTATAAATTACTTCTGCATTATTAACCATAACTATATAATATAGCCTTTTAAAATAACATACCTCATATTGCTTTGATTTGCAATCTCATGAAACACAGATTTCTTAACACATACAGATGATTTGTCACCACTTATGAAACAATGATTTTGAAGGTGATTCTAAGTTATGGAGATGAGTAAGTGGATTAAGAATAAATCAAATAAAAATTGCTCAGAACCAATATGAATTGAGACAAGTGCCTACTTGGGTATTTTCTTTTGCAATCCATTCTACAAGAGGCAGTTCTGAAGTTCTCCATTTAGACTTCGTTTAACAGGCAATTAGTATTGCCAAAGATTTTCTGTATAACTTTGGCATTAAAACTTACTTTCAGTTCTCCACTGTGAAATAATACTCCTTGCTTCCTAACACACTGTTTTGTTTACTTTTAAGCTTGTAAGATCCAAGGATAGTGATAGCCTTTTACTAAAGGCATGGTATAGCATTTTGTTTTAATTCTAGTATGTATTATATTAAAGTTATAAAAGTCATATCTATTAGAAGCTCTTCTCAGCAGTAATCTATACTCATTTCCTAAATATTCAGCTAATCATTTCTAAAGTCCTTTTTTATATTGCAGCAACCAAGAAGTCAGCAGGCTATACCCATCTGTGAATTTTGTTTGCTTTATAACATTGCTATGCTTAAATAACCAGTCAATATTTGTTAAGTCTTTTAATCTTAATATGAAAATTTGTGTGTATTGGGATTTTTTTTTTCATCTCGGAGGTTTTTCAGAGCTGAAATCAAGAACTGATCTTGTTCCTTCGCAAAGACATTGTGAAAATGCCTTCTTTCCTTCTCCCTGCTGTTTAAGAAACAGGCTGATGAGATCACAGACACTAAGTGCTTCTTCCTTCAGAACCTGTTGCCAAAAAGCTTCAGTCTACAGAAGACAGAGTTTCTTCTAGCAGCATGTAATTCTTGAATTTTGAACAAGCTTGACATTTATAGTATATAATTAGGAGTAGCAGTTTTGTTGCTATGCTGCATTTCCCATATGGCACAAAAAATCCAACATCAGAGACTTAGAGTTCATGACACCATTATACATTCAAGAGCCCAGCTCCACCGAAATACACTTTTCTAGTCTCATTTGTATTAGGCAGTCATCAATTTTTACTGCAGAGAACAGTGCCAGCTGGAGCAGCGGAGGAGCTGGAGGGCAAGGTGTGTGGGAGGGAAAAAGCTGCAGGGCTGAGTTAGCAGCTCACAAAGTGCAACCTGAGGACACAGACCAGGTGTGTGACTGAAACAGTGATTTTGAGCTTTCTGAAGCTGAGGTAGGGATAACTAATAACTCACAATCTAATAAATGACACAAAAGCAACTCAGGGTCGAGCTGCAGTTTACTGCAATATGCATGGCCAGGAAGTTCACTGACAGATTGGATCAGCTGATGGCCTTGGAAGATGAATTTCCAGGGATTCCCTGGGAGAAAACGTGGTCAGGCCCTAGCCACAGCCTTTTGATGTGCACAGTAGCACACCAAACCATGGAGCAAAAATGCTAGCAAGGCTACTGTGTCTGAAGGACACTTACCATCTTGGGAATTGCAGTTACTTGCCTGTGCTTCACTCTCGCTTCTTGCCCCAACCCAGGAAGAAATTGGAATATTGCATTTTGTTTGATGTCTTCTACATGATGCTTTGATATGAGAATTTAAAAAATAAGGTCTGTCAAGTCTTTCATATTGATTATTTCTGTCTCTCATAGATTAGGGGGAAAAAAAGGCTTAAGAGGTCTGCACTAACCAAAGTCTGATTTAGAAAAGGAAAAAAAACAAACAAACAAAAAAATACACCTATAAACGAAAATACCTATGAAATGAACAAGAGAAAGCAGAAAACATACCACAGCCAGAAATCAGCAAGCCAGCAGGTAGAAGAGCCACATTGTTCTCCTTTCACAGGAATGATCTGAGGAAGGAGTCACAGGAAATAAGCATGGTAATGATCAGAAGGGTAATGATGATAAGTGTATCCTACACCTCTATAAACCAGTAAATGAAGAAGAAAACAAACAGTTATTATTCTCTGGGGTACCTGTAGAAAAGAGAGCAAAACAGAACAGCAGAGGAAAAGTAGAAAAGATGCAAAGTTGCCTGTGAAAGCCATAATGACCCCAGGCCATGAGGAGTCTCAGAGAACACCAGCTGCGTGAATTGCTTGGACTTTTATTAAAAATTCAGTTAATGCAAACAGCTGTAACCATGAAACAAAAAATGAACAGTGTTTCCATACAGCCAAGCTACAGGCCAAAATCCTGTTTTCCCTCTCAAGCAAAAGCCTAATGACCCTTCTAGTCATCTGCCCATGTATCTCTGAAACAGGACATTAGGGAAGGTTGATAAAACTAAACCACAAGGCTAAACAACCAAAAAACAAGAAAAAAAAAGTCTCAGTCCCCAAAGCTTCAAGGAAAACATCTTTCTTTGCCTTCCCTTCACAAAATGCAGGCAAGCAAACCAACTTAAACGTAATACAACTCTGGGCACAAGAGGAGTAATATACAGATGCAAAACCAGCCAACCAGCCAGACATGTCGGACATCTGTCACATTGCATAGTACAGTAATGAAAACTATTAAAATCTGTAAAGATTGGGAACTATCCATTCTTTTTTATTATTTTTTTCACCCTCCATGCGATGAGGAGTTAAGTCCACATTGCCTTAAGCTGTTATGGTTAAGCAAAAACCACAGTCCAAAAGGATACCAGTCCTTATCATAAAAAATAAAATAAATAATTTTAAACGTAAAGCTCGCACAACTAGCAATAGCATTGGTCAATTTCTGTGTTGCTGAAAGGAAAACACCTCATCGAAAATGAAGCAAGTCAGACGTGCCTCAAGTACAAGAAGCAGCGACTACTTTTACTTCTTTCCATGGCTGCTGCTCCTATCCAATGGCTCATTTGGCTCAAGAAACAGAGTTACAGTAACTCTTGTGCATTAACTACCAAATCAAACCAGAATTTTCCTATTTCGGAGGCTACTTTTGAGACTGTCCCTTCTGCGTCTCCGCCATCTGGCAGACCTCTGCCCATCTTGCCCTACGTTGCCTCTCCCAGCTAAGGAGGCCACCCGGCCCCGCCGTTCTGCAGCCCCAACCGCCAGCAGGGCACGGTCACCCCTCACCACAGGCACGGCCTTCCCTGCCGAGACCTCCTGGAGACCCAAGGGCCTGTTCACAGCCTCTCCAGGCAGCACTGCCGCTCCAGGGAGCCCAGCAGAGAGGAAATCTTCTCCTTCTTTCCCCTATAAAACTCCAGGCTGTAATTATGTTTTCTGTGATACTCGTATTTGCATTAGAATGCTGCAAATATGAAGCGATTTGAAACAACGGAAGTTACTTGGGTCACTGTCGTCCTGTCTCCCTGGCCCAGCCACATTTCAATTAAAAGGACAGTTAGTCATTGCGAAACCTTTACTGGGATTTATGAGCACAAATTAAACTTAATGATTGGTACTATGCAGTCCCTTATGCTACTTCCTACGTTAAGTAGGGTCACGCTTTTACTGTCAATATTCGAAAGGAAGTAGTAATATGCCAAAATGAGCTAGGTTTAACACTTGTTAACACTTGCTCTCCTTAGCACTCCGTGACAAAATATTTCTTCAGAGCTATTTCTAAATCAATAATACTTGGAAGAGAAACAAGCATAGGAGAAATAAAACAGAACACTATCATTACCAAAGGTTCAGGATGCCACCTCCTAAGTTTTTATATATCCTATAAACACACATGTGCACACTTCCGAAATGCGTGATCAAAACCCCTAAGAATGCCATTTTGCATCTACACTTCTAAGATAAGGTTTTTTTTTCCCCTGAGATGCGTTTTAAATGGGTGGGCAGTAAATACATGCCTAAATTGAGTCTAGTTGTGAATGTTGCTGCTGCTTTCGACATCCAGATCCTGGCTTCATATTTCAGGCCAATTGTTTATGTGCTTCTTTTGGGTTTCAGACAGCCGTAACCCAATCTTGGCACAACTTTTAAAAAATGAATTCTTACATCCAGATGAAATCAATAAGATGGTGATAAATACTTTGAAGAATTCTACTCTTGTTCATTTCATCAGGTAACTCAAGAACAAAGAGATACAAGACGAAATACCTGAAATTAATAATGTAATAATATATTATTTTGGACAATATATAGATAGGTCTAGAGGAGTAGTTTCTACTAGGTATCTCCAGCTATGTCAAGACCATCTCTAGAACTTAAGTCCATGCCCCTGCTCTTGCTTAAATTCTGTTGTTCATAGACAAGGCCATACTCAGGCAAAGGATGTCTGCTAACCAACAGAATAAAAAGTGAACTGCTTAGGAAGATTCACCCCAAAATCTGATATTTTGATGAAGAAAAGGAGAAAAAGAAAGTTCAATTAGAGCAAATTTAAAGTTTAAAATGTTATGAAGGGAGTCATTTGCATAACCGGGACCAGTTCTTACTGAACAAGATTGGAAGAGAGCAAGAGTGAAATTACTGTTTCTAGTCTGAATGTAGCTTTGCTGGAGAACTAAAAACAGGTACAATCAGGTTTTGCATACTGAGGAAACACTTTGTGCTGGAGAACTAAAAACAGGTACAATCAATCAGGTTTTGCATACTGAGGAAACGCTTTGCCTTAACAAATATTGCACTAATCACCAGGATATCTCAACATCTTGAAAGAGTGAAAGATACAGTGTGACTCATAATTTGCACACAAACATACCCCTTCTTGAAACCTCATTGTACTTCTTAGTTTATCACCTGACTGTGGGCAGCAGATTACTGGGACACAACACAAACAACGACGCCAAAAAAAGCTCCAGGCCTGCAAGGACGAGCACAACGATGAGCGGACATCGCGCAGCTTTGATAACTCTTGTTGCTGTGCTTGGCAGTGCCATTGCTTTAGGCATTTTTTTGATTTACAGGAATGACTGCACCACATATTTATTCATCACCAAGCACCACATATTCATTCAGATTACTGATGATCAGTCTGTCATTTCATATGCACTTCCATATGCACTACTGCTTGAAAGGAAGAAATCCTGGTCTTCCACCAAACTCCTCTGCAGTTTAATCTATTCATATGGCTGCAGAGTAGGATACTGATCATTATATTCTTTCCTGTCATCACATTAGATTCTTTTTTTTTTTCTTTAAAGTGGTTCTTCTGCAGAACTTGTTAAATAAAATATCAATGGTAAATAGTATCATCAAGTAAAACTTTGGGCAGATTGAGCAGCCTCCAACGTGCGGAATTTTGTATATTTTCAGCTAATCTTTTGCTTGATTTTTTGGGCACACTAAGGCCTCATCTCACAGGAATCACCCAGGTTAGGACTGTAGTCACCACAACTTCTAAGGGACATTGTAGTCACTAGAGAGAGTCAGCAGCACATCCAGAGGGTGACACATATCATAGACAGGAAGCCACATCTCCTTAGGCCGCTTCTCTCTGCCTACTGAATATAAGGAAATCTAGCAATTATTTTGGTCTAAATTTGATGATAGGCAGGGTGAATCGGAGTGTAAATGTTATTACCACTGAAACTAATGGAAAGCAGAGAGTCTTCAAGATTTACCTCTTCAAGCACACAGGTTTGAAAGTGTTGGGCTAAGTATCCCTGGACCACAACCATCCAAGTGCATAATGTGAGAACACTTCATGCTCAAAGGGGTGTTTTGACATTTTAGGGGAAATATGATTAAAGAAAAAGCATTAAGTATAATGACATATATAAAGCCACACTACTCCCAGTCGCTTAATAAATAAGAACAATACCTATTAAATCATACAAAACATACAACAGACTTTTATGGTACATTACAGGGTCTTTAAGAAAGAAAAAGAAGTGGAAACACGATTTTTTAAAGGTGCCTGGCAATGAAAAATCCCCAGTTTCAAAGTACCCATTTCACTTAACAGGAGCAGAAAAAAATCTTTACAGAAGAGATAAACACTCTAAAAAATTAAAAATCTGGACAGTGAACCACCACAAGAATTGGAAATCTATCCATTTGTGTTTGCCCCAGATACTTTTTCAATTTCTCTTAGGCAAATCCAGACATAGGAAATGAATCCTGTCTCTCAAGATGCCAACAGGAGTTTTGCAATTATCTTCAGTGAAGCCCAAATTTCATCTGTGAAATGGAAGTATGTGATGAAAAGCAAGGTACAAGAAACAGCTTTCTACAAGCACTTGCAATAATGGAGTTTATATGTTTGACATGCAAAATAATAATAAAAAAAAAGGGCTCATCCAAGCACAGGGCATGTATGAGAAGAGGAAACAGTGTTGATAAAATGGGGGCAGACCTAAACAAGGGGGGCACTGGCCGAAAAGGAGAAGCAAGGCCTTGAAGACATGGGGCCTCTCCAGGCAAATAAGGAGATCAGAAAGTAGCTTTTCATTTTCATAATGCAAGTTTTGCATTTTCAGGAAAGAAAATAAAATTAATTTTCCACAAATCAATTATCACAAACGAAAATGTGGCCAAATTTCTTATTCAGATACCTAAATGCATGTTTGCCTTTCTCAATATGCCTCAATAAGGCATATTTTGCACCAACAAGGTAGTGAATGGCAGATTGTAAGAGCTTAGATCAGAGCGCACTGTTTTCCATCTTACCTAATCTTTAGAAAACAGCTAAACGGAAAAAGCAGTTTCTCTGAAAAAGCATATGCCATATGAGCTATTATCTTTTTCAGATTATGCATAAAACCAGCTGAGAATATGATATTTATTGGGGTCCTCAGCCTATCTAGGTATGGTTTCACGGCATTTTTCTAAGCAGCAGATCAGTTCTGTTGACAGTGATTACCCTTGTGATAACTCAGCATTAACATAGTGACTTTTCTTTTTTTTAATGTTTACTCTGCATGTTTACTTGCTTATCCTCAAAAGCCACGGATGCTCCGGTTAAAGACTGTAGTGTTCAGAATTTTTTATAAGGGCTGAACTCTTCTCACCTTCATGAATGTTAGAATCTATCTGCCATCTCCTTTCTTGACAGTCAACACAGCAAAGTGAACAGAACAATGTCAAGTGCTACATCAGTTATAAAGCTGGCCCAAGCTCAAAGTTTAATTTGAAATTTCTAAGCCATCACAGAGCAGCCAATAATTTTATGGCTAAAAACATTACCACACAACCATCCAGAGTCAAGAAATACTTCACCTACTTATTCCAAAGCTAAATAAGTGAGCATAGTGGTGGTGAGAACTACTTGGAAGTAGATGACTAGATCAAAACTGCCATAGGAAAGAAGAAATGTGTTTGAAAAAGTAATTTAACACTAATTGTAAGAGTACTTCTACCTCAAAGAGTTGTTGAAAACTTGATTCCTTAGTGGACTGCTGGATTAAAAATGCTATGTATGAGCAGTAATTCTTATCAGAGAGGCTCATTGTGGATATACCATCCCGCTTTAATTTTAAAATTGCAAAAGGAAATGCTATGCCACATTGCTGTAATAGGATGACCTGGTATCATGACATTAAAGTCAGAACGATGCTTGTAAAGAAAAAAAAAAATCTCACAATAAAAGCATAGCTGTTTATTTCGGTTAACTTCATACCCTGCATGTTGTCAGAGCTACAGCTGATTTCCCTAAGACCATTTGCCTGTGGAACTAGCTCCTTTTTGGGGGGATAAGGTGAGTCCCCTGTTATATTTAATTTCATCTCATGCTATTTTTTTATAGATGGCTGCTGAGCAAAGAGAATCGAGTGATGTTTTCACTTGCTGTAATCTTGCGCACTGTAGCGTATGATGAAGTTAAGCAAATTATGACTGATGGTATGGAATATTTTGATATATTTTTTACAGAGTATTTTAAACTGTGGAGAACCCCTCCCATGCTCTTCCCTGTATTTTTGCCTTTCAGCCAGTACTGAGCAAGATGCAGTGAGTATCGTTCAAGAAGTTTGGCAGCCAAAGATGAGGTTTAGCATAATTTGTGCACGCAGTGAGAGCTCCCTACCAAACACATGTCCAGATATTTGTTTCCCTCACTGAGTCGAGCATACTGACCTTCGTATGCCAGGAATACTTCTTCTCTACAGTTGTTCACATTGTGGAAAATTGAAATTTACTCAATCTCTTTGGCATGTAGTAGTTTTCTTATTGCCTGCAGATTACCACCATATAGTTCAACTCAGACAACAGTTGATAACCAGTGCCTTTTTCAGGACTTGCAAGGGGCAAACCACCTACTCTCCCTCACCCTGGCCAATAAATGGATAAATTTGCCTGCATGGTTTTTTTTGTGACATCTATTACCCTAAAACAACCAGAGAAGATATTCCTGTCAAACCAGTAATCTTTTTTTGAAGTTTCTTACACATGCTTTGTTTTCCTCTGATCTAAAGCCAAATATCCAAGACTTAAAAACAGTGAGAATAAGCTTATTTGTAGTACAATCCTCAGAGTTTTGAATTAATTATGAGCTTTCCACTTAACTGAGAAAGGAAGAAAGATTTATAGGATGCAAGCCCAGCTAATGTTACAAGGCCTTCTTTGCCAAGCCGACTGCTTCCAACACCAGTGGGCACAAATGCATGCTTGTTTGGCACACACAAGTGCCTCTGCTCATCGCTGAGCACCCCGCACCAGCCTAGTCCACAGTCGAGCTTTACAGCAGCACTGGTTGGTCCCGATCCACGAAGCGAGGAAGACCTGCTGGGAAACAGGGTCTCCAGGCACAGACAAGGAGAGGCTGCCGCTGTGTTAGTGTTAATAATATATTGACCCATGGCCATACAAAGGTGAACACCTTCCGTGTTTGTTTGCGCTGTCCTGTCAGCCACGACTCATGACACTTGGCTCTGGTCATGATGCTCCTGTGACAACCAGCCTGGCCCCTTTCTCTTCTTCACCTGCCTTCTGTAACCCTCTCACAAAGAAGAGCAAAACTGAAAAATCAGAACCAACAAGCTCCCACAAGTTCTGCTCTAGATAGACCTCACCTCCTACTACCTAGATACACCTTGAATATCCAACTCCTGCTCAGACAAATGCACATTTGTGTTGCCCGCACAAATGATCAAATAGCAGATGATCGACCTAATCCAAAATAGGCAACTTCACAGATGAACCCAACTGGACAATGCCCTGAGCAAACTCTTCTAACGTGGCCCTTCCTTGAGCAGGGGCTCCAGAGGTCCCTTCCAACCTATGTTTTCCTGTGACATGACCTTCCTTTGGCACAAGCTCTATTTGTCATTGACTTTATCACTCAAATCTTTTCAGTGAGAGAACCCTGAGGCCATTTGCATGTACCCAAGACAAAGACAAATCCTCACCTGTAGCAGCTGTCAGGAAAGCTTCTTTCTCTGTTTAGTGTTTCTCTATTAGCACAGGTTAGAAACCAGCTTTTGGAAAATATGTTTCCAGGCTGCTATTCATTGTAATAATTGAAGGTGTCTTAGATAAGAAAAATATCGGTTCCCTCTACTCAGCTAACGGCCTTTTTCTTTTCATGGCACTGTGCTCAGGAACTGTAGCATGTTGATTCAATGCTGCACGTATTGATAAAAAGCTGTGCCGACATAACGTAAAAACAACCCATTGATCATCCTGACGCGTAACAAATAACTTTTCCTTTTTAATCTGCAAATGATGGCTGTTGCACATGTTACTAAACCATGCTATAGCTATTCCATCGACTGTGTTTACTGTTTGATTTCAGTTGTTTCTTTTTCTGCTTTCTGTGACACAATATTCCAGATTTCTCCTTCTAGATGTATCATGACATTACCCCTACAGGGAATACGTGTAGAGCCCAATGAGCTATTTACGGTGCATAGGTCATACCTTTGTTATTATCCACAGCTCACATCATATCAGAGATTAATAAGAGGTCCATTCCCAAGAAGTAAATAGGACAAAACAACAAAAGTAGCTTCTAACTCAGGGACACATTAAAATTTCAAATCCTGTCAGGATAAGAACCCAGCACTTCTGCATTTTAGTTCAGTGAATGTCGACCACCTTTCAGCTGACTGTGCCTTCCTTCTTCATCAAATACTAATGAGATGTTGCAGTGCTTGAAGCAATTCTCAACAATTTTCCCTTTTTGCAAATGAACCATGAGCAGATTTTTCAGTAATTACCAATTTGCTTTTTTAAAACGTTCAGTGAATTATGCTTACAAATATTAACCGGGTCACAGGTGTCTTGAAAAATACATTATAATTTTTTCAGGGCATTTACCATTTACTGTTTTTTGCTATATGGCTGCTATGTCACCTAATTCATGTCTTACTCCGCTAAACCCAAGGCTACCTACAAAAAATACAGGGGTGCTTTGTAACCTCCAACCTCTTTGCACTGGTGTGAGTACAGACTGATATATGCATTAATGACATCAACTTCTTTGAATATTCCTGCAAACGAAATCTCAATTGCTCCAGAATTCATATAAACATAAAAAAATACCTTCTTAGTACTGTGAATTTGTGGTATTTATTTGAACAAATGCATTTCAGCCCCATTCCCTTTATATTTCTGCTCTGAAGATAGAGGAAACTGAGGGAAATGCTTCTGGACATGCTAGTCTATATCTATTTTGGGGACATATGCTTTCCATGGTACATTTGAATCGGGGCCTGAACCACAGCTCCTTTCCATCTCATTTTACCGGGTTCCTTTCCACAGGGAAGAAAAAATATATATAACAGAAGTTCAGTGGATACACATCTAAGCTTGCAGGACATGCACACAAGTTTATCAGTTTAGACAGTCTTATTCTTTCAAGAAGTATGAAATATAACTTTTGAGTCAGTTCCCTACAACAGCCACAGAGTAGTCACCATTTTAAAAATAAATACTTCCCAAGAGCTGCCAGTGCAACTGAGTAGCATTAACAACACCAAAGGCGTTCAACTGGTTTCTAATTAGAAATATGATTTATGTTTTTACCAGCATTTTTGTTTCTTTTTTAAAACATCCATATGTTTGACATTTTGTTCACAGAAACACTCACAGAAAATGAATTCCATGTCCATGGCTGAGATTCATAAGAAGATTTAAAAAATTGTTTCAGGCATTTTTAAAGATTCATTGGTTATGCCTAAGAACTAAGTAAAGCACATTCATAAGTAAGAACTAAGTAAGCACATTCATTCAAACAGCTTCTGTAATAAAACATGACTACTAAATACATGACTAACCAAGTTTGTGAAACAAAAAATGCCTTTTCTGAGAAAACGCTAAAGGAAAATGAAAAGCAATGAAAAAGAAATACCATCAGTGTTATAAGGAATTCTATTACCTTCCTGACGGTCATTTTGCCCTCGCCAAAAAACAAAAAAAAATAAAAAACAAGTCACCTAAAAAACCCAGCTCTTTCAGAAATCCAGTACTCTGGAGCCAAAGCACATCAAGAATAATTTAATGGAGCCTAGGATCCTCATCTGTAGGAGAAAATTATAACCTAAGAAGTGACAACCATGATTCCCAATACGCACTGTGGCTAAGTTCCAGAAGGAAACATCTCATTGTTAGCCAAATACAGACATTTTCAACCATGTGGATTTTTGAAGGGGGAAAAAATACACCCAAGTGAGATACTTCTTGCAAGAGTATTTGTTTTTCTAAAAAAAAATACTTTGTTTTCTACAAATTAACAACATTGACTAAAAGAAGTACAATCGGCACAAGTGTTTACAGTCAATGAATGGAAATACAAACACCTCTATTGGGTAGGGAAATTATTGTTTATTTAACTTTGTATTCTGCATACTCTAGTATTAGCTTTGGAATTTAAAGGAATGATAAACTTAAGTGGCATGCTTTATTAAATGGAATAATGTCCTAGTCAATAAGTATCTTTTTCTCTCACGCTTACTCCTGCATAAAATTCTGTATTTTGATAAGATTAATTGCATGTACCTGGGTTACAAGAATCTCTAAAACCTACACCAGACAGCCCAATCCCAATTATAACCTACCAAGATTATTACTGTTACTTCTGTTTGCTATATTTGAAGCACGTTTGAGCAATATTGCTCTTACTGGTTCTAAAATGTTTCTTAAAAAGAATAATGGGTTATCAAATTAATAGTTCAAAGCTTAGTCATTATTCAGCCACATAGAAAAGTGTGTTCTATAATTGCATAGACTTAGTTTAAAAAAAAAATAAAGGTTCTAATTTCTTCTTTCAGTCTATTTAACCATCTGTTTTTCCTCTTAATTGTATTTCCAATAGTTCATCCAAAACTCCCGCAAGAGCTGATCGTCTGCAGACTGCACATCCTTATATCCAGAATACTACAAGAAGCATATTTTTCATGCCCAAATTTTCAGAATCCAGAGATTGTGTGAAAAAATAAAGTGGTTTTTAAGGGTCTGGGGAGACTCAAAATGCTTGAGATCATGCTTCACATATTTCCTAATGCTTTGAAAAGCAAAATGCAAATATAAAACTCCCTTAAAAAAACACCTGGAGGACATTTTAAAGGCCCAAGTCAGTTGAGACAAATATTTCTTACGGGATTCTGGTTCACTGTAAAAGAAGTCTCTGTAAACCGTAGCAACATAGGTCACTAATGTAGTCGTTAGGGCTTCAGTCCAGCAAAAAGTCACTTCTCCCACTCCAGACACATTAAAACCATCTGCCACCGCACAACATTTTATTGAAGCCATGGTCCTTGCTCAGCTGGCCCATAGTGGCCTTTGCAGAGCCACTCATCGTGCACCCGGCCACCAGGCGGACATAAAACGGGCCCCACTGCTCCCATTAGCTGCTCCACAGACCACCAGAAACATCTTTCCCATAGCAACAGCCAGGCCCAGTTGCTTTTTAAGTAACTGACCGAGATTTGGATTTTGAGAGGTTTTTTCCCCTGAAGCAGAAGGCTGGGAGATGGGGTGGAAGGTTTCGCTGTCAGCATCACTGAAAAAGAAACCAGTACAAAGCAGGTACCTCTGCAACACGCCACAGTGCCTCCAATAGCAGCTCTGGAGGTTTTACAACAGCACCAGTTTGCAGATTAGTTTCTGAGTGCAGCATTATGGAGATCAGCAGCAAGAGCTAGGGCCACCGATCCCAAGCCACTAGCCTGAGCACATTCAGCCACCACAGCCACCCACCAGAGGGCAGCCATTTTGGGAGAGCCATTTCAGGGCAGCCATTTTGAGGTGGCCTTTCAAGTCTCACTGGCTTCACAGCGGCTCCTGCCTATAAGCAAGGGCAGGAGTGGTGGCGGAGGTGATATTTCCTTCTGCCTCTCCTTTCTGTTTTGATGTCCTTACCTGTCCGGTAGCATCTGTGGGGTGGTGCCTACATCTAGGTAATCAGCTTCAAATACACTGAGAAACCTCATTAGCCGAAGAGCCTAGTTATGTGCAGCTCTCACTCAGACTCTCTTCTTTTATGGCAATAGAAGGTGTTTAGTGGTCATGTATCATTTTCAATCATCACTGTCACTCTTTTTCTATTTTTCATGGTCTGTATCTTTAATTACATTCCATTTTCTGGTTAAAGTTATTTCAGGATACTGTTAGGATCACAGGACACAAATTGATTGCATACAAACCTACAAATGCAGCATATAGGTGTGAAGGCTACCTGCAATTCAGCTGCAAAGGGGTCTATAGCCACTGGCTGAAAATAAAATCATTTTTGAGTGAAGAAGGACTTAAATCTTTAGTCAGTTTTTAATTAAATGGGACTTCAAGGACTTAAAAAAAAAAAAGGAGATATCATAGGGATATCTCATAAGGGAAGGCACTGCAAGCTTCCTAGTATGCTCAGCACATGCTAATCAGCTGTGTTAATCAGTGTAAGAAACTGTCTAGATTGGGGAGGTCTCAGGCAGTATAGGACTTGAATTTTTCTTTGTTGTTGCAATGAATGTTAAAAGAAAAAAAAACTTTACTTTTTCTCTGGCTCATGTCTCTAAAATTATCATTTACTAGCAATACAATAGAAGACATATACGTAGAGGCTTGCCCCAAGCTGCAAAAGAGTAGGAATGTGGCCTGCATGGTGCTGTTCCACATATTGTCAGGAAAAGGCATTATTTGCCTCACAGAAACCTCTGGAACAGACACTGGCTTTCAATGAGGCTCCTGTAATTCAGTGTAGAGAGATTGCCATGTTATTCAATAATAAACCATATCCCTCACATTTGACAACAAACAAGGCAAAGACAAGACACTCGCTTTGAAAGGAAGAAACATTTGTACCGTGACGGAGCTATTACCATCTCCTTACTGCCATTATGTGAAATAATTGATTTAGATACAATATTATCATGTGAGATGGGGACTGAATACCTCCAGCACAGGAAAGATTTACAGTAATGACAATTATTTGTGCTTTTCCCTCTCTGATAGAAGACTATTTCCAGTCTTCAAAATAGAAATATTTATTGGTACATTACCAACAACAAAATGATCAATTCAGCTTCTGTGGAAATTCATGTGGGCAGCAAAATATCTCCAATGTATTTTTTGAGTATTGATTTTCAGAGACTTAAAGTGTTTCTTAGAAATGTTTACCTTAATTTTTTTAATGTAGCCAACAACAAAAGAAATGAGTTCATTACACTTATGCATTTACAGAGAGTAATCATTACTTCACAAAAATTCTGAAAGATCATACATGTTTATGTTTTTAATACTAGCATGGGCCTGTACTGAACTGCAAAAGCAAGTATAAGCCATTGCCAAAATTATCTTACTTCCATAAACAACCAACTTAATTATATTCTTATATAAAGTTTGGCATAAAGTGTTTGAATACCAGAATGACACCATAGGAATTTGCACCAGGAGAGATTCAGGTTAAATATTTGGAAAAATCTCTACACGGAAGGAGTGGGGAAGCATTGGACCAAGCTGCGGCTGCCCAGGGAAGTGGTGGAGGTCCCGTCCCCGGCAGTGTTCAAGACACGTGTAGATGGAGCATTTAGGGACATGGTTTAGCAGGCACAGTGGTCACAGGTTTACTGTTGGACTCGGTAATCTTGAAGGTCTTTTCCAACCGTAACGGTTCTATGATGCCATGAAATGAAGTGCTTCTTGACACTTGCAGGCTTGTGGTATTTCTTTGAACTAAGTTTAGGATCACAGGAGATCTCTGGATTAAAAATGTGTTATGAAAGTAGAAAAGCTGATTCTCTTTTCACTCCATTAGATATCTTTATGTTTTGGGGGTTACTTTTATATTTTGAGCAGTAAGAGATTATAAGATTTTGATATTTTAAAAGCCTTATTTCTATGGATATGCTTGAAATTAAACTTACAAATTGTTGCTTTAATATCATGTTCTCCAATTATAATGTTGGGGCCTTAGTGCTCTTGCAAGAATATAAGGAACTGAGGTAATGGGATTCAAAGGTCACCCAGAGGAGAAGAACGTGTTCGTGGGCAGTTTCAGGGGGACTAAACCGGCCACAACCAGATAGACGTCCGGGCGGCCCAGAAACAGAGCACCGCGAAGAGCGCCAATCAGCTGCAAGCTAGCTATGCATGGACACTATCACCTAACCAATGAGAATGCTGTTGCTTAGCGCGTGTCCACGTGTGCGGGTGGCGGAATGGTATAAAGCTCTATTACAGACACTAGTAAAGCGAGCTGAAGCTGCTTCACATTTAAGTGTTGTTCACTCCGTCTCGTGGGGTGGGCCTCGGCATTATAATTTTCTATAACATAAAAATATATCATTTATTTTTAAGAGTCGTCTATTTCTTTGAATTTCAAAATAAGGTTTTTGTTGTTTCCCTTACTTCCAGATGTGTCTTAAATTGAATTCTCTTTTGTCATAGCTTGGTGCTAAATTATGTTTATTTTTCTTCTGGGAGCCCATTCTTTCATTATGTTTATTTTTCTTCTGGAAGCCCATTCTTTCATATTTGTGACATAGAAATCTCCTGAAATCAGAAAGCAAATCGGAAAGCAAAAGGGGGTTGGTTTCATATAGGTAGGAAAATGACTGAATAGTTCTTGGATAACTTAGCCTGATTCCCTTTCCCCTTCTCCGCCACAGTTTTTTCCATGCAAGCCTTAGAGAATGAAGCAGAGAAAGGAGATGCTTCACTTTTAACCATCTTGGCACTTGGTGCATCACATTTTTTATGTTTTCCCCTGCACATTTAGGAATGAAGGATAATCTCTCTTTGAGGGTGATTTTCAGAGTATCTGTGAATTATTACTTTCCTGAACGAAGGTGCTGACAAGAAAAGATTTCCTTTGCTATTTATCTAGGTTATGCTCAGCCTATATGTATTTTTGTTATTTGCTGCTTTCTCCTTGGCTTCTTGTTGTTAAAAAAAAAAAAAAAGGAATAAGCTCCATATTTAAGTAAAAATAGCAATTTAAATGAATTGCAACAAATTCAATAGCAGTGACAAATGTAGCACATGCTCATGGTTAAAAATATCCAATTTTCCGTACTTACCCAAATAGTCTTCTAAGCTACTGAGATTTAATTGAAAAAAAAAATCCTTTTGGACATTCCATTTAATGTGTTATATAATGGATTATTAATGATCTATAACTTTATCTTATTTAAATCCTCAACTTTTAAACAACAGTAGAATAAATATACACTGAAACAACTAGATGAAAATCTGTCCAGTGGCATTTGCTACACAATTAATTCAGGATCCATGTAATCGAAAGGTTAGTTTCTGGAATATACTGGCAAAGGTTCATGATAGTGTTTCACTTCATTTTCTGTGTTGGTATGTACGCATCAGGCTTCTTGTATCACTAGAATGGAATAATTTGCAATATGTACAAGCTGACATCTTCATTTAAAATCCATTTGAAACCAAGCGGGAAGCAGATGCTATATTCTTCCTTGTGTTACACGAGCGCAGCTCCCCGGGAATTCAGGATCTCTTGGTCCTAAGCCACAGTCCGGATCCATGGGGCAGGTAGCTCTGGCTGCAAAGCACGGCCGCTCTTTGCCGGCGGCCGCGCTCGGGGACCGCGCGGATGTGTCCCTGGCAGATGGGCTCCCGGAGGAGCAGCTGCTCCGTCCAGCCCCGAGGTGCAGGCTGCAGTTTCCTGTACAGGGCTGCCCTCTGACAGCTGGGCGGATCCGTTGCTCTCTGGGACGTATCCTGGCCTTGGTAAGCGTGCGGATCCTTATTGCCTAGTCCTGTGGAGGTCCAAGGAAGCAATTCCTTGGCCACCATGAAGGCACTAATCTGACCTAACAGGCAACTCAAGGGGCAAGGGATAGGACACACCACTACTCAGACCGTACTGACCCTGCAAGCACAGGAAGACCTTTATAAAAGAGAGAGGATGTACTTAAAGATCCTGTATATTCAAGTACCAAAACGTGATCATCTCGGTCTTTCTTGATGGCCACGTGCAGTTTGTCTCTTCACAGCCTGGCCCTGTAACACTCCTGCGGTATGGTAGGGGAAAGAGCACAGATTATTCTCTCCTTGCCTTGTTAAAATTCCTAATAACTTTTATCTGTATCGACAATAGTCATTTCAGGGAACAGCTTCCTGGTTGCTAAGAAATGCGAGAAGGGCATCGGTTTGTCCCTTACCTTTCCTGCCCTATTAATTCTGTCTGCCCTGTCAGTGAGGCCCAGCTGGGGGCTGCTCTGCAGCTCACCGAGTGACTTTGGGCACTTTGTCCACAGATAGAAACACCAGGGGGGCCAGTGGTACAGAAGAGCAAAACACATATCCGAAAAGAAGGAAGTGGAAGACTTTTTTGCATTTGATCTAATTGCCATATATTCTTTACATATTGTCCCAAAGCAGATCTCAAAGGTGAAATACAATTGTGTACCATTACAGCAAAGCCCAGACCCATAGAAACAGTTTTCATTCTTCTCAGCCGAAGCTATTGACTGAACATCTAGAAACTGTCAAAAGCAAATGAGGTTCCTAAGTGGTGAAGCAAACAGCCGCATATATATGCTAATTTAAAATGCTAATGTAAAGTTCTAATACAAATCACAGGTGTTTTTCCTGGTTGGAACATTTCACCTTCGTTTCAGTTCAACTTCTGCTCTTTGTGCTAAGTGATATTTCTATCCTGCTCAGGTATTAGATGACCCATTCAATCTGGGCAGATAGGACACATGATATCCTCAGTACACTAAGGATACCTTAGCTGCCCTCTCTTCCCTTATGCAGTGGAATTTGATGAACTTTCTGCTCTAGGAAGAAGAGCAGACATTCCCTTGGGAATGGATTACACCAGAGCTATCCCATCCACTCTCCATTTAGAAACTCCAAAGTTAGCCAAGCTGTGCTCACAACAAACCTGGAGGCAGCTCACAGCTCTAGGAGTTCCTCATAGTGCTTTTACTGCCCTCTTTCGTCATACCCACACCTAAAAAAGAGGTAAAACAGAGATGACTGTCACAGACTCCCAACTAACATCTGGTGGAACGGAATAGAGTCAAGGCTCCATGCTGACAAACCTATAGAAACAGGAGTTTTAAGAAGCAAATTTCAGATAGATTGCATCTAGTTCCTGATTTCCACAGGTTCCTGTTCCCCACTAAGAGATGGGGAATCTGCTGGCAGATCAAATGGCAGATCTGGGGAGGTCTGCCTTGGTTAAGGCTTGCAGTGAAATACACGCTTCTCCTGAGCTGTGTTGACTGGTGAGAGTTTTGGGGAGACTCTTACATATACATTTAATGATATTTAATTCAGACTCTTAATACAGTGGACCAAAGTGACCACCTCTTTGGGATGCCCTTACACATCTTTTTCTGTCAGTTGATTGTTTACAGTGTTTTTCTCTTGTTCTCCATAACCAGAAATCACTCGTAAGTCATATAGCACACTAACTTTAGCGATGCATTGAATTAATAAATAATAATACAAAAAAAAATGATACAAGGAGAAGGAGACCTTGCAAAAGTTCCCAGTTGTCCTGCTGCCAATTGCAGTAATGTAAAATTTGAGTAAAGCACCATCATTTAGATTCGGATTTCTGTTTTACTTCTTGCGCTTTTCCACTGATGTCAATAGTCATCAAAGCCACAAAGCCTTACACCACCTTTAAGAGTCATCACGCACCAGGAACTCAGCTGAGGTGCTGAGCAGTTTGGACGTCTCTGGAAACAGTAGCAACCAGTACTTCAGAGAGTGGACTAGAGAGAGAAGAAATCTGTCTTTGCTATGGGCCAGGAAATGTAAATAAAGAAGTTATTCTGCAGAAGTATATCCACTATAAAAGCATAATTAGGTGTCATAACAAAGAACCTTGACTGCTTACAGACTCGGAAAAGAGGAGGGTTGCCGTGATCTGGTTTCACAGCTGCTTCACCTCTTCTGTAAAGGTGATCCTGTTGCTGGGATAACACAGCTATTGATAGTGTAGATACTGATTTGTAGCAGAATTTTAACTTTTAGTCCAGAATAACTACAGCTGAGCTCTGATTACTTTCATATGCTGGGTTTCAAATTGTGATGGCTCAGCAGCAACTGTTCAAAACAGTAAATACCCTTGAAAGGGAACCGCTTAGGCTGTCTCCAGCTACACCATTCCCACTAATGAAGAGTTTTGAAGGCTGCACTGAGGATCTCAGGATGATGCTGGCTCAGTGTGAAATGCCCTGTTAAGCTTGCAGCAACAGAGGTGTTTGTTTATAAGGCACAGTCCTACTATTGGGCTACAGACCTCCTGATGGCAACGCTTCTAGACATCACAGAACCACAAAAACCACATATGCTTGAACAAGCCACGTGGCCTATGTCTGTTTTCTGTTAGCTCACTAATTAAGGCAATTACCTTCAGGAATTAACACAGACAACCAAAAAAAAAGGTCACATTAATGACCAGGCAGGAACAGGGAAGGGACTAACATAGTTTAATCAAACAACACCTAAAACCACAACATGCAATAGACCTATATGAGAAATAGCAGATGGAGTTTTTCATAAAACATACTTTTCAATGCAACCAAGGCCAAATGTTAGTCTGCTTCTCACTGGGTCTTAAATTCCCTGTTCAGAGTCATTCTATAAAATGCGCCTGTTAAACTCACCCGTTCTCACAAAGCTGGCCATTTCATTTTTGTAAGAGCAACAAGAGTTCGAGTATTCTTGGGACTGCTCTCAAGAGTTAATTATGGGGTGAGAAAATGCAAATATGTAGGTCTATGGCTTTCAGGCTCTGATACAAAGAAGCACTCATTTATGTTCAGAGAAACAGTTGAACATGTCAGGACACCTCACAGGTGATACCAATACCACATTAGCATTGCTGGAGAGATGATAAGGTCATGGGATACAGCTGTTATTTTTTCCACATAACAAAATTATGATAAAAAATGACTTTTACAGAATTACACTGTACCTCTCAGGATCCCTCTCTCTCTCTCAGGATATAGTAGACTTAAAACAATCCCAGCCCTGTAGTATTACAAAGGTACTGCTGAAGAATGAAGTTAGGCGGCATCTAAGTGCTTTTAAAACCACGTATTGGGAAGAGAAAGGAATACATCTCTGCTTGCAAAATAGAAACTCCATTTTAAAATCCCATCAAATATTACAATTTTGCTTGTTCCAAGAAGAAAAGGCAGAATGGAAGGGCTCCCAAACTATAGTCCAAGTGATAAAGCAAAATCCTGTATTGCCAGTAAAGCACTAATGGGAGGTGGTTCTTTTCTATAAAGGTAATTTTTTAATAGCTAACTGTAGGCCGGGATTGGAAGACCTAGGAATTAAATGTGAAACTTTTCAGAGATTACACTCAGAAAAGGAGAATCACTGAAGCAGAGCTTTCCAAGAGACTGCATCATTGAACTCTGTCTGCTCTGCGTGCTTCAGCTAAGCAAAGCAATTCCTGCAGCGCTGGAGGCAAAACACACCGCGCTTAACCCTGATGTCTGCAGCATTTGCCACGCTGCATTCCCCCTCCACTTCTAGTAATAGTCGTGCAGGAGACTGCAAGGCTTTCGATATACCTTTGTGTGTGCGCGTAAGGGAGCTTTACAGTCCTTATAAATCACTTTGCTGTTGCTCTCTTCATCTATTTCCACTCACAGAAAAGCAACAGTTCCTTCTCCCTTTCTAGCCTCCGACAAGGTACGCGCTTGTGTGCCTTTGAAATCCATTTACCCATGGAAGTTCAGATCAGACACAACATCTGGTTTGCAGATAAGTTTTCCTTCTCAGTAGAAAAATTGAATTAGTGCATTATGAATGATTAAACAGTATTGATATTACAATTTGAGCACAAGTAAACATCGTAAAACCACCAGACATTAAATATACCGTTCCACTCTTGAGAGCAGAGTATCAAGTTTTAACAACATTTTCTCTTTATTTTCATGCATATGCAGCATTCTGGATTTATCTACCAACTCACCTGAATTTACCCTGAGCCATCCGTGCTTTTCTTTCTAGCCCACTCTATTTTCCGCTGATATCTCACTCCCAGGCTGCCTCAAACCACTGGCAAGAGATGACTTCCACTGACTAAAGAGGTTACCTCAGGCTGGGTAGACCAGAGTTAGCACAGTCCAAGGAGAGAAGTATTTGGGTAGAACAGGTAAATCCCGCCAGAGTTTCACCCTGAAATTGATGTTTACTAAATCTATTCCCTAGGCTATAGGGAACTCCCGCACACTCGAGGTGACGAATAGATTCAAACCCCGTTGAGACCCCAGTGGCAATGGAGTCACTCAGCGTAATGTATTTTTTGTCATTTATTGTCTGGACAATAAATTCTGAAAATTCATTTAATGCGTAGCCTTGTGAAGAGTTGGTAATTCATGCTCCGCTGGAGACCAGAAGTCTGGGCAGTGACTCAGGGATGAGAGGTCAGTTTCAAAAGCTGTATCCAGATACATCTGCGAAGCATTAAAAATTTCATTTATTGATTTGAAATATTTCAGTGTAGTTAGGTCACATAGGGACATCAGATGAGTGCAAAGAGCTCTTAAATTGCTGGAATGCACAGGCCCACTGAGACCAGTGACCTCTCCAGAACGCTCCTACCTTAAGCCAAGAAAGAGAGATGCCCCAAATAAATCTTCTTTCTCCTTGCTCTTATTAAAAAGTTGATTATGTGTGTGCGCTTTTATCAGATTTGGCTTTCAATAGTTCAAAAAATTCTGTCTTGTATGGATAGTTCCTGGTTACTTCATGACATAACAGCCAAAAAAAAAAAAAGGCCCATAGTTTTTTAAAAATCACCCTAAGATCATCTTCTTTCCCTTTCCCCATCCCACAAGAATCTTTGGGTTGATGAACAAATCACAAGCTTTTTTTTTTTTTTCAAATCAAGTGATAGGTTTCAATCTCATCAAATCTTTAAACCATTTCTAATCCCTGGAATCCAGAAGAACACCTGGGAGCAGGAGATCTTTCTCTCATCACAGGAACCCCTGTGGCAAGCAACAGAGCCATCGCTGGCGATGAATGCACTAAAATGAGCAGTGCTGCCCGTCCTCTGTGCTCAGCCCTGCAATACTAAGGGACTGGAGGTGACCAGAAAGAAGGCAATAGGGCTAATAGGGGAAGTAACAGCACGCTGAGCATGTCAAACACCCTGCCCCGTGGTCCGGGCACACGGGGAAGAGCTTCATCTCCGACTGTGTTCCAGGTCTGGGCAAGAGCTGGAGAACCTCTGCCAAGATGGAGCCAGCTGGACGCGAGGGATCTGGTGGGGCTGGCACTGTCAGCTCACAGCAACGTGCAGGAGGCCACACACACGTCTGCAGGAATATGCAGGCACATGTTTGCATCTTGAAAAAAGGGTATTTTTTTTAATTGGCACATAAGATACATTTAGTTATTATGTATTTCATTTCTTGTATTTATCTGAAGTGAAAACATGTATTTAAGTAAGACACAAATGAAAAAGCAGAGGACAGCTCATGAGAATGCCTAAATGACTTGAAGCTTGTGTTACTGAAGGTCAACAGGATTTAAACTGATGTGCTTGTTTCCTTTTAACATTGAAAACATGCTAGGATTTCCATTCTAAATGCTATGATGAACTGCCCCTTTATTTATTTTTAAAATTATCTTTATCATGCACACTAGGTGGTGCTCAAGTTAAAAAATGAGTGTCAAGTCTGATAAACTTTGCATGACACTGTATCAAAGTACACATCATTCTTCTGCAGTATTTCTAACACAAAGTGTGCCTATTTATCTGAGTTTCTTCCTCAGTACTGATCATCATGCATTTAAGGTTATATTTCACTTGCCTTGCTCATAATCCCTACTGATTTTGAGTTGCGTATTTATGGCAGTTTTGCAGGCATTCACTTGTAGCATCCAGCATTACAGAAAGCTGAATAAATTACACAAATAGGAGTACACAACTACAAACATCATGAAAAATACATTTTACCAGCCATCAGAAATTCACTGTCTGTGTTCATGACAGTACTGGGCTGGGAAAACATCTGAAAATAGAATTATCTCCTTCTCAGTGATCATACTGGATGAAGCTATCAGTTTATGGCAAAGTTATCAAACTGCCGGACATTTCAAACAGATGAGCTCTACCAAGTGTGTCAGTAACCTTTACCCTGGCTGCATCCTGAGTTTTGAGCTAACTAGGCTGCTTTGGGGCAACAAAGAGAGAAAGTAAAAAAGTAATATAGCGACTGGCACTGCTTAACAGTCTCAACTGAAGTCTGATGCATCCTCCAGAGCTGGCAGTGACAGAGGCGCGTTGGTCACCATCAGAGGCAGATGAAAACACAAAATTGGAGAGAAGCAGACACGGGCAGCAATGCTGGACTGATCACAAGCAGAAAAATACTCAGATATGGCATAGATCCTTGCACCTGGCTGATGACATGGTATTGATTAACTTCAGATCTTTTTTTTTTCAATATCCTAATAACATTTCATGCAAAATTATTTCTGCAATGGTAATAACTTCAGATAAACCCAGAGCCTACATTAGTCTGTGGGCAGATGTCCTCTTTCAGATATAGCCATTCAGCTGAATATGTTACAGGGCTGAGCTGTTTGTCTTCAGAAGTTCCTCTCTATTCCCCTCCCTCCTTGTTAGTGGATTTGCACGAATCCTCTTTCGTTCATTCATTTATGAAAATATGATACAGTTAAGCCTGTTTTTCAGGCTAACTTCTGAGGCAGATACAACAGAGCCCATGCTAATGCTTTCTATTGAGAGGGCAGAAACCTGCAGAAGAGGTGTTAGTAGAAAGCAGCAGTTACAGAATGACTCCTGCAGCCCTTCTGGCTGTTTGCAACATGACCATCAATCCCACAGCCTTAGCCTGGTCCAGCTGCCAGCTAGTTATGCAAAACCAACGACAACTTATTCTAGAACTGCTAACCAGTGGGCTCAGGGAAGGGAGGTAGAAGAGCAGAGAGACCTCTGCAAGCAAATCTAATTCAATTTTACAGTGCTTCCTAAGATCCCCTAAATATTTGCACAAAATGGGAAAATGATTCTTTTCAGTCAACACCTGCTGCTTGGTCAGTTCAGCAGAAGAAAACCCTGCCGGCTGCAAACTGCTGGAAATAACAAAAGGCAAAGAGAGTGTCAAGTGGTGTTTGCAGGAAGAGAACTGCGCAATAAAGAAGTTCATAAAATCATGAGCAAAGTTCAACTTTATCCTCTACAAATAACATTTCAACTTCCCTGTTTGTGTATAATGAACCAGCAGTTTCATCACAGAGAAGCACCCATTCCTTTCAGTGCATTACCCTATCTTTCTGCCTATGAAAGGAAAAGCATTTAAAAACCTGTGAATAGAAACCGCCACAGATTTAATGTGGGGAGACTATAACAAGCTAAATTCACCATCCGCCTACCCATAGATTCAGAGCAAAAGAATACTCCCTTTTTCTTCCCCTTGCATTGGACAAGAGCACCCCCCTTCTATGGGAATCGGTGTGGTGACAGCCCCTCCTGGGCCCACATTTAGAAAGACCCTGTGTCTATCAGACCAGCTCCTGCACCTTCCCCCCACCCCCCTGATAACAGCACAGGCATTGACACAAAGCTGTAAGTCTAAAGAGCACTTTTTAATAATTACAGAAGGATATTAGCCTTAACTTAAAGAGCTTACCAGCTTAGTCTACAATCCTGCTTCAGGATTCTTTGCTAGTTTCAAGAGGATTAGCACAGATGCAGGGGTTTGACCAGAAGCCCTTTCTAGGAGCTTCATGCAACTTTACGGAGATTAATTCTCCAGGTCTTATCGGGAGGGAGGGATTCTTGCAGAACATCCCTAGACAGGATAAATTGATATACTCAGGAAATGATTTCTCTGTCTATATAACTATGCAGTCTTATATGGTGTTCCCAAATTTGAGTATCCAGAGAACTGAAAGCTTGAATGGGAGTGTTTTCGTTACTCTATTTGCTGCACTCCCAGGCATGAGATGTGGTGAATGTAGAGCAAAGTTACTTCTTTTTACTGAGGATTTTACCTGTGAGAAGACAGGGCCAGAGTATACTGCACCAGAACAGCAACCTGCTGGACTATCAAGATGAATGTTTTGAACTTTGCTGATGGGCACCAATGAGTTTTCACACTGGTTTCTGAACAGTACGTGTAGGTTGGCCCAGATGGGCAGAAGGCTGAAATAAATCAGTAAAATGAAAAGAGCTAGTGAGTCAGGTTTTCTCAAATTTACTGCTATTTAAAAATAATAACCAACTGCAGTTGATTCTCATCAGTGCATCAAGGGAAGATGGAGAACATCCAGAGTATTCAGTATTTTTCTACTGAAATCTTTCACATTGAAATCACACATGCAGAAAACAGAAGAAAGCTACTCAACATTCAGATAGCATCTCAAAGTACAGGTTGGCAAGCGTGTGCAAGAGACAAACTTGAGCCAAACCTTACAGCAGAACTCCTTTAAGCCTTGAAGAATGAAAAAGCCAAACACACTTTAAAATTCCAAGTTTGTGGCAGACCCTTTCTTTGGAATGAACAGTACGAAGACTGTCTCCAAACACCTCAGAAGCTGTGCAAGTTTAAAGAAATAACCTGGACTTGAATTCCAATGATTTGGCCTGTATATTCTCTACTTCCGCTGATCCATAAGCCCATGTCAAGTGTCCACTGCCTGATAGGTACAAATTTGAAAACTATGTCATACTCCAAGTAAGATCCTGGCTTATAAGATGAATTTTTTATCAGTAGAGGAGAGAACAACAGAAAGGAAGTTATCGCTGATCCATAAGCCCATGTCAAGTGTTCACTGCCTGATAGGTACTCATACTCCAAGTAAGATCCTGACTTATAAGATGAATTTTTTATCAGCAGAGGAAAGAACAACAGAAAGGAAGTTACGTAGGAAGGAATAATTGAATAAAAAATGTTCTTAAACTGAAAAACAAAGAAGGTGGGAGTCAATTTCTAGATGCCTTTACTGTCTTAACCGTAATCTTTCTTCATTTTGGGGAAAAAAAGAGCTAAAACTCATTGTTGGAGATGAGGGTTGAAAGCAATGAAGAATTAGATGCCTGAGCGCTGGTGAAGGAAACAGGAGGGAAAGGAACCAGAAAGGGAGCAGATCCGAATATGCCATTAAATAAGAGGTTAGCAGCTTATTCCAGTTGTGCAAAAGCGGAATGGGAACCTCCAGTGGGCTCAACCAGGCTGAAGCACTTATTAGACTCCAAACCGCAGCAGTGCCAAGGAGCCTTCCCGTGCCAAGGAGCCTTCCCGTGCCACAGAGCAAGACCGTGACGCGCTGCTGGTGATGGACACGCCAAGCAGACGGGTTATCGGGCAGACCGGGCAACGCAGCTACCACAGGGATTAAACACAAACCTCGAGGGTCCTTGGTTCAGTGCAACTGCTCTTCATTCAGCCCACTGACTGAAAACAGACTACAGTCCTAACGGAAGTCTGGACGGCTCTCCTGGCAAAGCAAAGCACTTCCCTGCACACAGCAGAGCTTCCAGCTCTGGAAACTTCTTGGAGAAATAGTCTACTCTGAGTCTGCTTTTTAATGACTGCAGAAAATTAAGACTTTGAGAAATATTTTTTTTTTATAGTGTCCCGCTGAACAAAGGAAAAGACAACCAAACAAACATGGAGCCTTTCACCAATATTATACTTCCTAAATTTCCATTGCTTCTGACCTGATAAATTGTTTTACTGAAAGTTTTAGTAAAAGAAAAAAAAGCATAAATAGTTATTTTCTATAGTGTGTGACTACTACATAGAATGAATGACAAAAATGAAACAGTTTCATGAATACAATAAAAGCAAATGTCAGAGAACAGGAACAGAAAAGACTGCGGTATAATGAACCTTCAGTCATTGACAATTGTGTCCACGGAACAAAAGAAAATAATATCCCATATGAAGCTATTTTAAGGTTGAACAATCTTTAGTTACCTCTAATCTTCACAGGAATACTTTGAGAAATTCCTTTCTTGCTATTATTATATAGAATGCTCTTTTACATGCCTAGGCAGAGGGTTTTAGAGAGAGCCACTTTAACCCAAAGCTACTTCTCTGCATTAATGGAACTATTGATTCATTAATTACTACAGAGCAAATTTCCCAAGTAATAACATAGCTTGGATACAGGGAAAACAGGACTGCTAAGAAATTAGGAAACCATCGTACTTCTCCATGCTCACTGAGGATTAGCTTCTATGAAAAAAAAATCTGCAGCTATGAATTGTTAACTCAGTAAGAAGAGCATCAGCATGGAAATCGGGCTGTCATTGTTCTCATCTCACTTTATTGCCCAAAGCAATAGAGACTGAGATTTATATCATACAGGGGACTTTGTTCCTTACAAGACTTTATAAAGCCGCTCCAAAATCACTCCTCCTCACATAATACCAGTGCTAGTTCTAGTGCCTGAGGAACATGCCAGCTACATGAACTGGATTTTGACCTGAATGTGCATCTCAAAAACTTTAGGCCAGATGCAGAGCTTTGGCCTGGCTTACTTGTTATAATGTAAAAGAATAATTTCCCCTTACTTAGCTTATGAAGAATGCACACTTCTTTGAACAACCTTTGATACTGCCACAGTGTTATACCATAGTATAAGAAAGCCCTAAAACTTATTCAGGACTTTTTCTTTAAATGTAAATGAGAATAATTGCTAGTCTGCTAGATTGCTTTTGTTTAAGAAGCCATAATGCATCAGACTTTATGAAAATGTGTCTCAGCAACTCAGTCTCTCAGAAAATATATTCTGCATTTACAACATTGATGAAAGCTCTTCTTATAGAAGAAGGACCAAACAAGAACTCATATCTTAGTAAAGTGCCCTCTCCAATGTTTCATGCTTCTGTTGCTTATGCTTTTAAGCAGAGAGTACAGGCGTTTTGTTTGTTTGTTTGTTTGTTTTGGGAGATGGATGGTGTAAAGGCAACAGGAGAGAAGAACGCTGTAACTATGTGCCCTTTCCCTTCAAGTACATATTTCAGACAAGCAATAGAAAACCTTTATATTCTTTCTATGTAACAAGAGTCTTGGATCTCTTTTTGAATGTAGTGTCTTGTAAGCGTGGTTAGAGAGATGCCCATTTCCCTAGCAACTCCATCGAAGGACAGATTATTCCCTCCTCGATACCAGTGTTCTTCACCCAGAAGGGCTAATACATGTAACTCACCATGTCAAGTAAATCCAGATGCTACAGAAGAAGCCCCATGTATAGATCTCCTCCTCTGCAAAAAAAATATCCATTTTAGTTCGGAAAATTAGATATTAGTAAGGACAAGTTTTCAGATTATGTCCCCCACCTCCACTGGTCTCACCTGCAAACACCAATGCAATGACCAAGGGCAGTGTCCCAGTGCAGTGACCAGTACCTCTCACCCAGTCTTCTGAACCTTCTTTACACAAGCCCAATTCGACTACTTTTGTCTCTAAATACATTGCAGTTTAAAGAGCTTGTCACATCTCAGTTTTCTGACTGTTCAGATGTCAACTATAAAATAGGATGATGTCAATGCAGTCTTTTCCTCCAAAAAGGGCCAAGAGTCACAAAGTTTGTACACAAAGACACTTTAATGTAAATGAAATTATTTGCTATGTTTAGTTCAAAGGTGCTCCACATCTGCTTAGTACTAAGCAGTTAGCCACCCAGCTTTACCATTCCCTTTCAGTGCAAACAATAGAATTTTTAAAATGACAGCTCTTTCATGCTTCATTTTTATTTATTCTTCAATACTGTATTTCAATACGAACTGTTAAATCTTCATAACAGCAGGAACGTATTCTGAAAATGTATTGATTATTGTACAATATGACCTCAAAACTCCTATCCCAAATCTCCTTATTCCAAAATTAGGTTGCCTCCCTTAATGTGCAACATTTGATTAAAAAAGTCTTGTCTTATTCCAAAAAATTCAACTGTGCGGTTATATAAACTGAGATCTCTTGACACCCACTCTGGTTTATGAAGGCATGGTTTATATAAAGGACCTTCAACAGAAAATGAAAAATGAATATTGTTTTGTTGAAATTTTCAGAGGATTCTAACACTTTCATTACCGTAGCAGTACACATATATAAAGATACAACATCCACTGTGCTTTGCAATGAACTGTTTCTGCAGGATTATAATCATTCTCTGCATAAGGCTGTGAAATGTTTATGTCGTGAGTATAATAAGAAACTACAATGCAGCCATTCCGTTTACTTAAGCCTTAGTAATTGCAAAAGTACTGGGTTAAAATCATGTTTATAAAAACATTCTTACTTTAGATTAATAAAAAGTATACATTATGTAAGTGCAAATTCCATTTCACCACTTTTACTACTTGTTTGTTCTTCATCCTTTGGAGTTTCAGTCCTGACCCCAGTTTTTCATACATTGATACGAGATTAGGATGATAGAAACAAGAGCAATATTTGCTTTCAAACAAAACATCGATTTAAAGGATGATATTTTAGTATCACCAACATATTTTGAGCAAACTTATGTATTTCAAAACCTCATTTTTTCATCCTACAAACCCCAAACTTCCATCATTAAATCAAGGCCTTTAAAAATATTCTAGAAACAACATACAAAATATTTCAAGAGAGCAAAGTAGTTACATACTCGAAATCAGCAACATAGGCATTTTTACAAGATCTTCCTACTTTTCCTATGAGACCTCTGGACACAAAAGGATCATGCACTTTGCATGGTTTTCTAATCCCGTATTTGTAAGATGAGAGGCAGTTTTTCCATATAGCTTTGTTACTTAGCTAACAAGAAAATAAATCATATTGAAATTGCAGTGATGCTGGCTAGATTCTCTTGCTCACATTCTTGATAAGAACAAAACTTCTTGTCCTTATTTCTGAGGTTTATGTTTATGCTCAGTTTCAGGGTTGATGATTGAGATATGTTTTAAAATAACTAGCTTGAGAAGCTTGATGAAAACAGTACTGAGCTCTGGCTTGTGGATATACTGTTATAGCTTACAGTAGAATGTGTCATCTTTGCTCTTAGCCAGTGGAAAAAAAAAATAACAGAAAGCATGAAACTGCGTGACACTGTGGAAAGAAGTGTGACAGTTTTTACCAAGCTTAAATCTATGTGCCCAAGCACAACAGAATACATCTTCAACCACTCTTCCATAGATGCTTTCTGTTGAAACTCAGAGGTATCCCTCTGCGGAGAACATCTTGCAGGAAAGATAAGGTTCAGAGAGAGTAGGCAAAAGACAAATGTGCCACACACGGAGTATAATTTCTCTGTGCACATGTGCATTTTAGAGGAGAGAAAGGCTCTGTGCAGCTGCATGCAAAGCAGGTTAAAGACAGGAGTTGTTGCAGTGAGCAGCATCCTTACCCTTCCCAGGGCAGGTTGCTGCAACCTGTGAAATGACTCTGTCATGCAGGGGCACAGCGTCATCTCCAGGGTATCCAGATGAAGTGCCTCAGCTTGAAGATGTAAAGGAGGATGCTTCCTTACCTTGGATTTGATGCAAAAAACAACTGCACCGGGCAGCTGGCTGCGTAACAGGGAGTTGTGGTATGAATCTCTCTCTCGAAGGGAAAGAAGAAAAAAGTGACTTCACATCAGACTATTACAAATACTAATACTTTCGTCAAGAGCAGAAAACAGAGTACACAAAGATTTTACAAAGCACTAGTCAGACACTGAAGTACACTGACTAAAAGAAAGAATTTGCATACAAGCTTAATAAGGCAGGGTAAATCAGACAAAATCCACCACCTTACATCTAATGACATTGGAAATTAGTCTTCTGTGTATGATTTCAGTGATGCTGGAGGGAGACAAAGCTCTTTCTGTTCATGTTTTTCATACTTTCAGTCAAATGGATTTCTGAATAATTGTGTTTTCTTTACATTAATGGGTGAGGAAGCTATTATACAGAAGATATTTCTATATGTCGCAGTTAGTAAAGGCAATTCTCGCTAATAAGAATAGGTTGTCTCTGCTCATTATCTGTTGAAAAGCCCTCTTGTTGTGAGGAAAAAGCAGATTCTGTGGATTGAGGAGGCCGCTGGGACTGCACGCTTTGGCAGCTACTGGAAGGAATTGTAAGCAGATGAATCCCAGGTCTTCTCCAAACGAATCCAAATCTTTGAAACACTAAGGTGTTCATGATACCAAAAGCACTTCATGTCATAATGTCTCCTTCAGATTCACATTCTTCTTGCTGGTGAAAGACACTGGACAAGACCCGGATCCATCACTCAGGAAAATCATCAGCAAGTCCCTTCAGCAAAATAGAGAGGCTTTTTTTCTCTTGAGGAAACATCTGGGTGACTTTGTCTCAATAACTCAAAACCCTGCACTGACAGTGCCGCTAGCTATTGGCTGATATCACAGACTTATTTCAGTCTGAGAACATAAATCACATGGGGGAGAAGTTCTTTTGGGACCACCCAGAGGCATGAGATACCACTTGAGTCATTGTCATTCTAAGCACAGAGCTGACATCTATACAATACTGTTAGAGCTACCTAATAAAGAATCGGGAAAACAGTCTTGAAGGTTGTCTCAGCTTATGATGGGTTCAATGTCTGACTACGTCTTAAAGTCATACAGAAATCAAATCTATTGAAGGACAAAAACCACCTCAAATAATCAACATATCCAAGTTGACAAAGCAGTACTACATGCTGGTTGCTTCTTGATTGCAAAGTAGGGCAGAGTTTGTTAACCTGTAAGTACCTGAGTAGAAAAAAGACCTGCCTCTGTTGTCATTCCCACCTGCAGCAGGACTGACAGTTTCCTACAAATAGTTTCAAAAGGCACATCATCTCTCCATGGCAAGTATTCATCTGCAGCCTTACAATCGTGAATGTCAAGGCATTCTGCAAGACACACCTTTTCATCCACATGTACTGAAATGTAAAATTGTTTTAGGGAGAGGCATTTCTGATAGGAAAAGTTCTATTTCTTCATTTTTTATTGGGAATGGCATTCTGCTGGTTTTCGCTATTCAGAGAAGAATTCATGAAACGCTAAAAATACCCAAAGAAACAGACGGATGGTTGCAAATATACAATGGGACCAGTTCCTACATAAGCAACTAGCCCACCTGAATATTCACTGTCACACGCAATACTTTCTGACATACTAGCCAAAGTTAATATGGTCAGAATTTGAAAACTGGCCACTAATTCTGGGCACTGCCTAAATTGGTCTAAGTTGCTGAACTGTTGAGCTTGTCCTCATTTGAGATGCTCAATGCTCAACACTTCAGCAAATCTAACTCAAAGTGACTGAAGCTGACACTGAAAAATGAAAACACCCAAAGTCTGCAGATGATTTTGAAAGTGCAGCCCCTTAAGGCTAAATCCTGCTTTAAAAACACTACAATCATCCTGAAAACTGCATATTTTCACATCACCACGCTAAAAGGCTTAGACAAATGTGGAGGGGGGATCCATACTCCAGTGTGTCCAGTGCCTGTCCCTCCTTGACCAGCCAACTCTAATGACTGCTGATGGGAAGAACAGGAGGACAACTGGAGATCAGCTAGCCCAGCTAACCAGAAGTAGCCCTTGTGGAGATGGGGAGACACAAGGGCTGCTGTTGGATTCTGCCCAGAACACAAAACCCAGCCACAGTCTGGCCTTGCAGTGTTTCCGTCTTTCATCTACTTGTGGAAGGTCCTGTTGTATCTGCATTCACAATTACACATGATTCGGACACAATTATGGTGCTGTCGCTGTAATCTTCAGTGCATGATAGTTCCAGGCTCTATTTGTGCCTGCCTATTGTTCGTGAGAGACTTTGTCTTCGCAATAATTGTAGTACAAGGTGTTCTGGAAGCTCTTTTCAGTTGCAATCTGGTGAACTTCTTACGAATTTTTCTGTGCCCTTAAGACATCCAACAAGAGAGAGACAGCAAGAGAGGTAAATCTCAGTCTCTAACGGAATAGCAGTATGTAAACAACTACTCTTACCAGGGCAGGAAAGCTAGTTCATGGAAAACAACAGTGAGCCTTACCCATCAGCTGGTGACTTACAGTTGCATTCACCTAGTAACTAATAACTGCCTAGTGAAAGGTGAGTTGGTGTTAGACAATATTTGGAAAACAACATTTAATTATATGAGTTCTTGGGCCAGAATGCTCAAATGGGGAATTCTCACTTGTGATTTCAGTACAAGGAGGAAGGAACACAGAAGACTGAGTGGCATTAGCACCCAAGTGAATGAGTTACCTCTATAAAAGCGATGGGCTTGTAGCAATTTTCAGTGGTGTTATTTGCACTGTATCAATTCTGCAGATAACGGATGACCTGAGTCTCTGGGCTCTTTGTACTAGTGCCTTTCAGGAGTACTAAGTTCACTTTGATTTATAACCTAAATGTCTAAAATCAAACATACTCACTACAGATGGTCATGCTGTTCCTATTGCAATCTTACAGATCCACGGACAATTAATTCTGAAACAAAAAGCTTCCTTTCATTTCCATGGATGTCTCCATACAGTTATAAATCAATAACCATGATGCTGAGTGTATCGAGGGTAGAGGAGCACACAGGGACACATATAGAGTATGGCAAGTACCAACATCACGGACAGAGTCCTGAATATTAGATACTGCTGAATAAAATCTTTATTTGCTTAATACACTCAGTTCCAATTTTCCTTTAGATAATTTTATCAATTACAGAGAAGATTCTGAGCTTATGGAAATGAATTACAGCAAGTCACAGCCTCTAAGAGTGAGACCTGGCTTCATAGTTCAAATTTTCCATGCTGAAAACGTGACCTGACTGCAAAGCGTAGGGTGTTGATGCATCTATCTGCATCAGGGTCCTGAGACAGTGGAAAGAGGCTTGTCCCTTTCATTTTTGGGGCTGCTAATTCTGAAAATGAAAAATGGTTTGCATGTGACACTGAAAATATAGGGGTAGTCTGAAATACGTAGAGGCTCTTTTAAGAATTTTGCCATTTTGCATATTCAGTTTTCAAATATCTGTTTAGTTGCAGGTTGAGAAACCCTATGCACCTATTCTTTTGGTATCTGGGCTACAGAACCAAACATAATCCAAAACAAAACAAGAAACCAAAAACACAGAGAATATTCTGTGTTCCTATTTAAAGATTAAAGGAGTAATGAAGCAAATGTTTTGATAAATATATTGAAAACGTGCAGAAAAGAGTTTGTTTTAGCTACCTGAAGGCAGGATCTCATCAACATCTCATGGCCTGGAGTGCCAAACTAGGATTTAGAAACATTTAATAATAAGCACAACAAAAGAGAAGGAAATGAATCTCCAGAAAGTTAAGCTTAGGCTTTTAACGCGATCCTATAGAGACCCAAAGAACCATGTGGGTACTTGTTTTATATGGACATCTTAACTTAAGGCTAAAGAGATTTTCAGTCGATTAACAAGAAATTGTGAACAGAATAAGTTCACAGGAATGTAACCTGACTGGTATGAATATGTGTTTCTAAGATAACGTGGCAGCTAGGTTTTGCAAATTCATGTTAACAGAAAAGAGCAGTTACTCTCACCGATTTTAATGAGGATCATTCCTGCACATGCTTACAGGACTGGATTCCTTTTTGGCATATTGGTTTGCCAAAGTTTCTACTTATTTAAAGAATTAACGTGGTCACTAATCTTTTGAGAAAAGCGCATAGCTTACAGTTTTTTTTAGAATCTGATAATAGCTTGTCCTTCTGAATTTTTAATATGACTACTTCATAACATACAGTCAGAAAGTTCCTACTAAAAAAACTGCGTGCAATGGGCACTGAATGCAAGGACAGTAAAGCATTTCTACAGCATTAATCATTTCTTGAAGTAAAATGGCATAGTTAATCTCATTAAGTATTGGTCCAAAACTGGCATGAAGAAGGGTTAAAAAAGGCGGGGAGGAAGTTACCAACATTACCTCAAGTAAACCATAAAACAGGAAGGCAGATCCTCGCTTAGTATAGATGAAGGTGGCTCTACGCGGGCTGTCAGAAGAACTAATCTCATGTGTACTTTGAAAAGACACTTCTATTTAAATGGGATTGGGCAAATGCTTCCAGAAAATAGCTTTCTGCATTATAGCCTTTCAGAGAAAAAAAAAAAAAGAGAGAGAAGGAATGGAAATTTCCACTGACTTCATTAAACATGTGATATTTGAACAACTGTTTTACTAAAAGCCCCAACTGTTCTTTCCATGGCAAAAATACAGAGGGTGAAGGGAGCTGATTCTTTACTTTGAAGAATTCAGCATCTAAATATAGTCAGACTCTTTAATAGCTTCTAATCAGGTTTTACAACCCTTCAGCTTTTTTTGTTTTGTAACACTTGGACAGGAAGGTTGCAATAGTAACTGAGGAAAGGCAGGAAATTCAGAGATAAGCCTGTCAGTCCATCCTTCACTCAGCACACTTCACCACTGCCTCCCTCCCAGTAGAGTGAATCAAGGGCAGAGTCACCCTTAATGTTCAATTTCCTGTCCCTTTTTTCAGTTAATATCAGCCATATGTTTTAATTACGTAGAGCTTTTATTTGGTGGTGGCAAGTAAATGGCTTTAATATCTGTAGCGATGATAACATCATTCGCAGTTGTTATGGAAGAGTAATTGACATTTTCCCCTGCTTCTGCCTTTGATTCTTGTACTAGTGCTTGAAATGTGATGGGGAAAGACTTCATTTGAAATGCTAATTAAAAAAGTACTTAAAAGCCTTTGCATTGTATTTCTAGTCCTCCTGAGACCAAAGGTATGAAAATGAATCAAACTTTTAATAGGTGATTAGTATATAAAGCCCACTGTGGGTTTTTTTTTTTTTTTTTTTTGAGATGCACTGCTGCTAAGGTAGGAGTAAGACTTAAAATCCTGCTTGTCCCCATGATACTTGAATTAGGGATGGCAATAAGACCCCTGCCCCTCTTCAAGGAAATAGGGAAAGGTGCAAAAGCAGCAAGCACTGCTTAAGACATGCCTCTCCTTGCAAGTTTTGCACACAAATGGACAGCTGCAGGGCAGAAATAACAGTTCTGCCGTCTGCGACCTTCCTGCCACGCTCACATGTAATCAGGCAAATAATTCCAGAGCCAATCCTTCCGCCGGAGCTAAATGAACTCCACGCGACCAACCATCTGGTGAAGCTAAGCACAAGCCTAAATAATCTGTTGTGGTGTCCAGATTTCCTAGGAATACAGTAGCTGGGAACAAAATTCCTGATTTGTAAAACCTGACCCAAAGATCCCCGCTCTAATTATGAGACACATGAAAAAGCAGCAATTCTTAAGCTTGAATGAAGGAAAAGCAACCTTCAGGCATCGTTAGTAAAGAACGTATGTTCAAACTGTTCTAATAACAGTTGAAGATGTTACTTGTTATAGCTCTGCTGATAGTAGGTATATCAGTTACTGCTTCTATATATAAACTGCTGTGCATCAGCGTTGCCACCTCTGCAATACCCCCAAAGTTGTGAGGACCACAGTGACTTTATCTACACCAGCACTACGTAAGAAGTAATATGTTATGGGAGAAGATTTTTGTGTTGGAGAGATCCATTGTAGTTAAAGACCACTGACATTTTAGAAGCCTTGTTCTGAAAATGAACAGAAGCAAATATTTTCCCAGGAAAGGGAACCCTTCACATGCCCACTTTGGAGACGTCCGTGACTCTCCTAAAATATCAAGGCCCAGATATGTTTTTGATGCTCTATTTCCACTACAAACATACACAGGAAGTATTACAAACTTGTCTGTAAACACAATTTTAAGCTGAAGTGCATTATAGTTTATTTTATGCCCTAGCTATAATTTGGGTATTTCTACCAAAGGCTTCCTCATGTTGACACCATTCCTATGACAACCTTATATGCAAAGACCTAGTGCTGTGGAAATATCTCATTACCTAATTGCTGCTGATAGGAGCAAAGTATATGCATTGGTAGGCAGCAGGCATAGGGAGAACTGATTCATCACAGAGCCATGGCTGAAATTCCACCCAACATAAACGTTTGGATGAAGTAGGCTGCTATGAGTTGTCATTTGTAGGCAGACACTTCAGCTTGCCAGGTGTACAAAATGCTGCCACCCTGGAAGAACGCGAGGTTTGGGACACTGATGTGGCAAGGCAGCATTTATCATTTTGGTCCAAGTTTTATGGAAAACTTGCAATCAGTTTGAGTCAAGGCAACTTACCAAAAACAACTATTGAAAAGTAACCATGCTTCCTTGGGGGATATTTGTCTCAATTCTAGCTCTTCTCTCCAAGAGTTTCTTCTATGCAGAGCTACTCCATATCCAGCCAAGGGATCAGAGAACAAGAGGGGGCCCCTATCTTAGCCAGCTGAAGATCTTTCTACTAATTTCAACAGGTGTTTTAAACAAACTGAAAGGCAAAAATGTGTGCAGTACTGAGTCTGCTCCAGGAGAATTTAACTGGGACGAACCTTCAGCACAGATCCTTAGAAACGCGGCAGAATAGAGAGGTGCTGCATGACTCACAGCACTCCCTACGTTTCTACCTGCGAGGAAATGAGGAGCGAGGATGCTATATTTTATTTAACTGTCCATTTGGCTTGCTATTTTAGACAGCTATTTTCTTTCTCGACACTCTGATAGGAGCCACACACTCTGCTCATTTATATTCCATTAAAGTCTCGGGCTGTTCTCAAAATTAAAGTAACTAGGAGAAATCTATTTGGAAGGCAAAAGCAGGTTAACACTAATAAGCCTTTTCAAAATAAGCTCTTTGGCGAGATGTTTATTTGCAAAACAAATCCGTAGGGTGTTGGTAAACATCAGGCTACTGGAAAGCAGTTGCCAAGAGACACTGTTAGTTACATGGCCAAAGTAGTGCGGGTGGCAGCTGGGAGGCTGCAGCCTCCAGGAGATGCAGGAGGTGCTCCCTAGGCATTCCCTGTCACTTAAATCTTTTATGAGCTGTCTTATTTTTCCCCTCATAGTGAGGAAACTTTTTCCTTTGCTGATGGTTATTTTCAAATGTAGCATCGATACTTACAAAGCAAAACCATTCTCCATAAACAGCTTAGCAGAGCATTTTCAAACATTAAAGCACCTTGAGGACTTCTCTGGGGCTTTGTTTTGCAGGGCAACAGTTTATAGCTATCCTCTCTGTATAAAAAAGTAAATTATATTTTTCTTGATTTTTTTTTTCTTTACTGCAAGGAAAACTCAGGTCAAGGGTTACAGCACAGACTCCTATTATTTTGCTGGCCTTGGCTTTGCCAGCTATTGCACTTTGACATGGGATAAGCCATCCCTTGCCTTCTTCTATCAGCTGCTGGTTTCTTATCTACTAAAATCAAACTCTTCCTGGAGTAAGAAAACATCTCTTCATCTGTATTTGTACAGTGCCTAGAATAATGGGGTCTTTACTGCAAGTAACTGGCATAGTGTTTGAAAAAATTACCTTATCCAACTGATTTTCCATGCTTACTTTTTCTCTGAAAATGTCATAATTCATTAACACTTTGAAGTGGTTGAGGATGTTCAGAGAGAAGGGTGAAGTATTTATTCTCAGCATTATTCTTAACTGCATTTTGATAACTAAAAAACTTGTCTTTTAACCTCTACGGCAGCATCTATTTATAATGCTTCTTATGTCAGTCTTCACACGATAGGGTCTAAATCATAACAATCAGCAATTAAATTATTCTTACAGTTCATCTGTGAGCTTGGCAATTACCACCAAGAGTAATTTGCTTAAATTTATTTGCTGCAGACAGCTAAGACAAGCATTACACAGTAAGGGGTCAGCTGCAGTGCAACACTGACTTGCTCACTTGCCAGAAAAATCACCAGCATAGGTTCTATTTATTTATTTATTTTTGTTAATAAAGCCAGACTTCCTAAGTAAGCTCTTTTGAACAACTGGTAAACAAAAAGCAACATGAAAGAACTCTAAATCTAATATCCTAATGCCTTAATCAGAATCTAATGTGCCATGCCATACCCAATTCTTATATACTTTTTGCATTCCTGTTTCCATGCAACTTTCATGCTTCTCTTCGCTTACTATTCGCTCAAAAAGACAATTACCTGTGTGCTTTCAGCAAGGGACTGCAAAACAGGGGAGCGCTACACACAGGCTGAAGTGTCCTACAGCGCGTTGCTTAAATTTACAGAGTAATATAAAGGAAAATTGAGCAATTACAGATTTGATAATGTTTTAAATGATGCTCAGGAGAAAGGAGAACCTGAGCATTTCCATCTGGCAATGTTTTGCAGCTCTCTGCAAGGCTCCATAAAAGGGCCCCAAGCACAAATATTCATTATGATGCTCTGCATTATACCTTAATGGTCTTACCTCTCACTCCCTTCACTCACAGAGCCTTAGGGGTCTGTATGGATCATGCACGAGTTAGCAGTAATCAGACCCACTCTGTGGGCCACTGTGCACATTTGCTAGTTCATGTCCCTAAAGCAGCATAGCTCCAACTGGATGGGCAAATAATACTCTCTTTCTTACAGCTGTGCTGTTGTGGGCATAGGGCTCGGACAAGACAGATAACCAAACGGCGCTGGTGCTGGAGACTGCCTGTGTAACAGTTATATTTATGCCCAGTTCACTGCTGCTTCCAGTTTCAGACTTCCCACTAATTAAGCCAGCAGGCCTGAATCCAGAGTACAAATACGTCCAAGTCACATCTATCCCTACATTAACCTCCACAGATTCGCCCGAGTGCAAGGAGAAAAATTCCTTGTCACTTCTTAGGGCTGAACATTTAACACAGGGATCTCCGGGTTCAGCTCTGTCTCCAGCCACAGTCTCACGGTCTGGTTTATCAAATCGCTTCAAGGGTTGCAATGCACTCACCTCAATTCATAGGTACCAACCACATCTCTATTTCCCAGCAATCACTCTACTCCTCCTGCAGAAGGCACCTTTACCAATTCAGATGTGGTGTATATAAAGGGAGGAAGCACAGCTGATGGCGAGATTTCTTGCTCGTATTCATCCCTCTCCTTAACATCCATCTCACGCTGCATTTCTCCCTTCATTTCCTCTACCAGATGCCCTTTCCATCCTCCTCTGACTTGTGGTAGGGACAATTAAAAGATTACTTGTGATAGGTTGGTGGGAATGATAGGCACTGCAGGGCTCAACATGGATTAACAAGCCCAGAGTTTTCACTGGTCCTGGAGTGCAGCTTTACTTGGTCAGCAGTGACACCATCTCACTTTACACCACTCACTTCACCACACAGCGATGACTGGTGTGTCAACATACACTAAGGCACATTTTACAAGAGCGGAGAGTTTTTCTTGAAGAAGGGAAAAAGGCCTGTCTGTAGAGTCACAACACCTGACCACAGCATCCAGTTTAGCAGATGTTATTAGAATTGACAAGACCTAGCCAAACTAAGTAGAAGAAATGGGTACTGAATTAATTATTCATATCCTTACAACAGAGCAATGGCTTGGGCTTTGACAGACCTGTAACCTGAGCTATGGGAGAACTGCTTTTCACCTTAACTCAATTAGCCGCCTCTTAGTTGCCATTGACTTTCCGACATTTTAAGACATGAACCCTGCTCTATTAAAGAAAAAAAAAAATGCTTAATGTTTCCTTGCCATCCACACATAAACAAAATGCAAATTTGCCAACAATCCGAACAGCCAGAAAACCTTCTACAGCTCAGGCGTACAAAAGCCAGATGATCTTAAAGCAGCTCTTCTACTCCCACTAATAAATCAGCAGAATGGGGGAATTCCCACTCAACATAACTCTGTACCTTACCAGTAAATTTAATTACCATTCCCTTATTTTACAGAAGAATGGTCCTTCTGCATACTGATTAAATAGCATCCACTATTAGATGAAAATATTACCTACATGGCAGTATACATTCAGACGCAGGCAAGAAAATGGGGAGAAGATGCTTCAGAACAGGCTGACAGCAGAACACAATTCAGCTGTTTCAACTATTCCCCAAATACCTTGCTTCTTAGTTGACAGAGCCCAATTATTCCAAACATTCAAAGATCCAGACAATCCAAGGATCCAGAAAATGCAGCTCCTGATTTCTGACCTCAGGTTGCAAGCACTCAATGCCATCTCCCCATCAGCATGATATAATGTGCTGAACATTTTTAATATTAGCATTTCCCACTAAAAATGCTTATCTAAAGCTCAGGAGACAGAAATTTTTAGCCAGCTAGTCTCAGCATTCTGAAAAAGATCCAGAGAGACTTGATGTGAGTTTCAGTCATGTGGATGCATTTCACATCTAGTGGGTCCTTCAATTTGGGTGTAAATGGCCAAGTGTGTTGGTGACTGTTAGGGCATTCCCAAAGCCAGAAGGAAGTTTGCAATTATATATAACTCGCTTAAAACAGAACAAACCTTAAGCATAGAAATCCTAAAATATAGGAGATTTATTATCAGAGTCATTTCAACAAAGAAAACCTTTTCTATGGCTTTTTATTGTCTTTTATTACTTGATACTTGTCTTATCATGTTTGATTTCATCGGAGATTTTTGGCCTGAACACGGTTTACAATGTTATGACTTATAGTATCACCTGAGGCTGAAGAAAATTGACCATATTTTCTCTTTATCAATAATGCATATTCTTTTCCTGGAATAATATTTGTTAGAGTATTTTTGGATGAGCTTCTTGGCATTCTGGCTGATTGCTATTAAGCAAGAATGGAAAATCAAAATCAAGCATTCTTACCAGAAGGGGATGAAGAACAAAATTTTCTCACAAAATTGTCCTCAGAGGTCCTACTTCACAGCAGCCATCTCTTGCATAATTAATATTTACTTTATATTCAGAAACTTCTATGCAGAATATGGACTGAAAATCTGCACTGTGATATCAGTAGAGGAATGCCACAGAGTGAGTTGATATGCTAAATGCTATTGACACCTTCATTTCAAAGACCAGTTTTGTTTCTTAATAATTAAAATAGTAAAAATCTATTTAAGTTCCTTTTCTGACACGTATGCTGCTCTCCACCCTTATGGACAGCATTTTTCATTCCAGTAGTTCTTAGCCTATGCTGGACTGCTTAATTAAAAACTGCATGACATCCTTGGGGGCAGATAATTGGGGGTAAGTAATACCTTGCATAATTAATACATTAATAATGTATTAGTAGTACAGTGCATTAATATTATGCAAATTTACAGACAAACACTGGAGCTTCTCAGAGATTAAATAACTTGTCCAGTGTATCACGGCACACAACAGAGGCACTGAAAGATCTCCAAAGTCCAGGTGTGAGGGTCTATCACTAGCACAACCCTCCTATTATATTTTGTCATGTAAATATTTTAGCTGCCATCCATAATGCAAATAATGAAACCAGCCTTCAACATCGCCTTAAATGTCCAAATAATCTCTAAAAACAGACAGTTATCTATATGATTGGCTTTCACAGTCACAGACATTATATTCTCTTTGGTATTTTACATTTAAAATCCATATGCAGTTACTTATGGAAGACTTTTCACAAAGACAGACCAACTACCATTTGTTTTTAGCAGCCTCATTTACGTTAATGGAACAGGGCTGTGCATCAAAAAAAAAAATCTCAATGTATTAAAAATCTCTTAGATGAAAAAAATACAAAAGAATGTTCAAATGTATGCACTAAAATACAAGACTAGCCCAGAGTTAAGTCCTCCAATTATAATTTAAAAATGAAGAATCCAAAAAAGATGGACAACTTGCAAATTAAAGTTAGCGTTCAGGTCTGTGCGAGTTTTAAGACTATGAAGTTCACTGCTATTATATTTCCAGCATTTTCATCACTGAAAATATATAGTATTTAAGTATATATTTTCTATATATGATTATATAGTAACTATATATTATGGTAACTATAGTATATATAGTATTATCATCATCTTTGTCATTTAATTGCAACAACAGTGTGTTGTTCACCACAGGACTTCCCTAGTTCCCATACCTACTTGCTGCATATTTCTCGATAAAATAAGTCTTAACCCTTCTGTGTCCAGCTTCTACTAATTATTATTACTCACATGGTGGAAATGTTATAACTATATATTATAATAACTATAGTATATATAGTATTATCATCATCTTTGTCATTTAATTGCAACAACAGTGTGTTGTTCACCACAGGACTTCTCTAGTTCCCATACCTACTTGCCGCATATTTCTCGATAAAATAGGTTTTAACCCTTCTGTGTGAAATTCTACTAATTATTATTGCTCACATGGTATGGAAATGTTAGAAAGGAAAAATAAAAAGATAGATTTTTTCGACGTTTGAGGGTTCCAGTCATAAATAGCAGAGACTTAATGTGATAAGCTCCTGTGCCACATAGGAATAATAGAAAGAGATTAATTTTACTGGCAAACCAGTGTTACACCATAAATATCTAGAGAATTATCTTTTTTGATATTTAAAGATGAGAGATAACTATGCTTGTCTGATAAGTTAACATTGTTACTGTTATTCTACGTGTTTCCCAAGCCCTTTAATAGAGAAATTGGCTTCATATACACAGATGTTTCATTATTGTCAAAATTTCTTATTTTTCAAAACAAAATTGCTTTTAACATTAAAAGATGACAAAGAATTACAAGCTGACACATTCCTACTGGGAATTTGGGTTTAGCAAAAAGCTGGGTAGCGAGCTTACACATGCTGCTCATCCCTAAGACCTTTAGGTAAAACATCCAGTAAAGAGGATTGGGTGCAGCTACATCAAATCCTTTGCACAAACACAAAAGACAGCTTCTGAAGGAAAACCTTTTGAAGTGGTCAGCTATACTGACTGCAGGAAAATCAAAGTTTGGCTACAACTAATAAGAAAACTGGTTAAAAGAAGAATTGTGTGATAACCTAATTTAACACTTGACATATCAAGTGTATTACTGAATTTCCTTCATACTCTGACTGACTAAACTCAGTGGGACATGCATCTAAAAGCTTTGCTGAGCAGTACCTGGAACGTCTAACAATGTGAATGAGGTTTTGGGAAAATTTAAGTATTTATACAGGTGCTTCACTGTTTCTCATTTAAGTCTGAATTCATATTTTGCAAATTTCCCATGGCAATGCAATTTTGCAAATAGTCTCATTTCAGAAATTACATTTCCCTTTCCAGATACAAGATGCTCTGACTACCTCTGCAATTGCTGAATGTGAAATACTTCTTGCAATTACAAGTCATCATTGAAAACGGTCAAGGAACATCATTGCTGAAAGTGGAGCCCGCTCACGTGAACTAACCACATCCAAGCTCCAAGACACTGCGTCCTCAGACACTGCGCAGCAGTCTGCACCAGGAGACTCCTACCAGACCACTGTGCAGGATTCAGCTGGGTGACCTTCAAGGGAGCAGTAACTAAGTCATTTGCCACCATCTGCTCCTAGGTTCAGTCTGACCGCCTTGAGTTAGAAGCTGAGAAGTAATTCATTTTCACCTGCTACTAAGTGAGGACACCTCAAACCAACAGATCAGCCAGCTCCAGTGAGTAACTTTTGGACTCCTGCAGACTGCATTTCCCTGAGATTTTAATACCAGTAAGGGTAAGAAGTGCTCTCTAAAAGAAGACTCCACTATAAGACTTCTGAGCTGCTTTGTGCACAATACCCCTCTAAAAGAACAAATCATTACTAATCTGCTCCTTCAGACAGGCAACAGAGGCACATAAAGAATCATCCCCAAATCCTCAAAAAAAAAGCATTTTTGCTCATTTTGATATTAGGAAATAGGTCTTTGAGACATGGCCATAAAAGACCTACCGGAATTCTCGCAGGAATCTGTGACAGAGCAGGGAATTGGATTGAGATTCTCCAAGTGCTTATCTAGCTTATCATGTGGCTTCCCTTACCACATAGCTTCAGGGTGAGTAGCTTCATACTGAAACTTCATCTTAAACTACAAGAGGGTTAATACATATCTCCAAACCAAAAAGATTGTATTTCATTTGTTCTAGAGACTAAAAGAAAGCAAAATTTGTATCATCATCTACACTTTAATCCTACTAGCTCTAACCAGTGGCATAAATTATACTGAACTGATTATCAAAGTTTTAAATGAGAGTAGGTGAAATGCTCCTGTTCTGGGATTGTTTTCAAATATATATCTACTATTCTTTTACATGTAAAAGGCAAAATCTTGCACATTTAGCTCAATTTGATTATATTTTCAAGAAGTGTTCCTGCTTTTAAAAGCAAAAAATCTTTAGCATCATCATATCAGTGTTACAGAGGAATAACAGATATAAATGATAGTGAAAGAAAACTATGCAGGAAAACTATTCAGTGAAGAACAAACGACAAGAGGTTATGATGCAGCTTCTGCACTGCTGGTTGTGGTTCTGCATCACAGTAAGCTCAGGGAAGAACTGCAATTTATAAAGCATGAACAATGCATGGCATTCAAGAGTAGTCTATGCTAAAGAGCAAATAAGGTCAAAATAACAGTCCACAGCAACATCAGATTATGTATTTTCACTCCGATGAATTTATAAGATCTTGAACACCAGTTAGCCAAGTGGGACTGCGCCTAAACAGAAGCAAGGAGAGCTCCTCCTCGAATTTCCAATCTGCAGTATTGTCACAGTGACTAGAGATGATTGGGAGCTCAACTGTGCTCAGCTGCAGCCAATGAATGAGATATGTATAATCCTATCAATGAGAATTAGACATAATTCTAAGGGATACATTGTAATTCTATAATCCCACTTTTTGAGGGGTGTGACAACTATATAATATGGCAGAAGTAAAGGAACCAGAAAAGTACATCATTAGAGATTGCTTTTTTGTTTTGTTTTTTGATTAGAGGGTAGTAGTCGGTGTATAGCATTCTCAAGCACACAGTCGATTCTCCAAGAGCACAGCCGTGCATCTTCATGCAAGTCATTGCAGCATCAGGGTCTAGTGGTCACCATTCCATGCAAATAAGGCATGAAAATGCACTATGTCCAAATATGGTTCAAAAACAGGGTCAAAATTCAAATCAAATTGCCTCATTTTTGTGAAAAGCAGAGGTCATCTCTGAGTGTAGGTTAAAAACAGGTGCACAATTTTTTGTGCTCAGTTGAGCACACATTAAAAAAATGGTGATGAGGATTTCTGTGGTATGAAATTGCATTTGTGAAGCAGAAGAAGCAATAAATTAGCACTGGAATTCTGACTTTGATCTACACCTGCATCTACACGCTATAATATGGGCCCTAAGCACTGGGGCCTTACTCCTTGGCTTTTTTCTTTATCCCAGCAACAAGCCACACAAGGTAACTCAAACACTGGAGCTGACCTCTTTTAAGCATAGACTAAAACACGTGTGGGAGGGAGAAGGGACCATGGCAGCATATAGACAATATGGGCACCACTTACGTGATTTCGCTTTGCCTGACTTTTAAAGGTGCACGTTAGGCTTTGCCCTGGTACAGCCCTTAGGCACTAGTGTCAGCTTTGCAATTGGTCTCTCCCGGCTCTGCAAGGGAACCCGACCACACGTGGCAAAGCAAGACTCAACGTTTTGCTAAAGTTGTGCATCAGCCTTGCATCCTCTCCGTTTCTCAACATGCAACTTTGGTTTTAATCTTTTTGTGCTTTTGCTCACATGCATAAGTAAAAACGAGTTGTATCACTGCAATTGTGAAATCCTTATACAGTATATCAGCAAACCAAGGGAAGCTTTTTATTTGGGAGAAAGAACATTATGTGAAGAATAGGAAAATTGCCTATATAATACTGCCTCAGGGATGCCTCTCAAGTAAATTATCAGCAAAAAGGAAGCAAAGTCTGCTGTTAACAACTGAAGATCATGTTCTAATTTTAACAGTTGTAGTTAACTCATTCCCAATGGGGTTGCACTTACCGTGAGAAGGTTTCTAACTGCTTCAGCACTGAAAGGAAACAAGCATCGAGTCATTCAACAGTAGTTCTACATGCAAATATGCTTTTTGGCCCATGAAGGGAAAGCATATGGAATCTGCTGCTATAACCCATTCAGCCAAACATTTTCATATATTTCTTATAACGCAAATGCTGAAGAAAATGTAATTTTCCACACAATGTCTAGATGCCCCTAAACAAATATGATCACGCACAGATTTGCTTTTATGGATGGAACACATATATAGGAAATGTATGCCCATAGCATACCTAGAATTGGGAAGTAAAGTTTTAAGCAGCAGACACATTTTCCATGATAACCAACAACTATATTATTATAATTTTCTTCACAGATTATAATTATGCCCCATATAATTCAACAGATATTAAGCTGATATATTACATTTTTATTAAACAGCTGGGTATCGTAATAGAAACTGTCCTATTTACACCATTAGTAAGTCCCAAAATGGTAATATGGTATGAAGAGTCACATAATGCAGTCATTCCAGCACTAACTTCCAATGGAGTCTACAACAGAATAAGCACTATACCTATTCAACAAAGGAGGAATAAAGCCCAAGAAGGGTTGTAGCAAAAGTGATTTAGTATAATGCCCCTGAACAAAATCCTTTTAGAGTTTTGAGACATTTTGTTGATTATACATATCATACGCATAGTGCTAGAAAAATCTGAGCATCTCATAAATACATACATATATATATATATATATATGTGTGTATGTATATATATATATATATATAAGGAGACTCCCTTGACAAGTAGTAATAAATGTAAGGCTCTTTAAAGAGTGATTTCGCAATGAATTATGTAAACAGATTTTGCACTTTGGAATAAAATATTGAGCAAGCTATTTCACAATAAGGATTTGAATTTCATTCAAAAAGGGTGAGAAAAGAGAACTACACAAAAACGTTAAAAGCAGCAGAGTTTAACACCACATTATGGTGTAATGTCAACCGAAGCGTCGCCTGAAGCGCCGCCTGTTCTCGTGGTGCAGACCAGGCCCCGCGCGGGCCCTGCGGCCCAAGGGAGCAGGACTCGCGCGGCTGCCGCTTCCTGAGCGTGGCGAGGGGCGTTCAGGAATGACCCACGTGTGGATCCATACACGGGCAGGCACAAGGTGGCTCTGCCCATTGCTGAGCTGGCCAGGGGCCACCAGGGACCCAGCTCTGTGCTGGCCGGGCACCTGGAGGCCTCCGGGCCTGCAGCCCAGGGAGCGCTAAGGGGAGCTGTGCTGACATGGCCGCCGGGGTGCGAGCGCTCATGCACCACAGGGGGGAACCTGCTTACAGGTTAAGCAGCTTTTAAATGTGTGAGGACGCACATTACGACTTAATAAGGTGCATCCTAGGGAAGATAATAATTTTTTAAAATCTCTTCTAAAATAGGACAATAGGCACAAATACATATACTCAGCTACTGATAGGTAATAAAATGTAGACTCGGGAGAGGAAAAGAGATAGGTTGGCTAGCATGAAACAGCCTAGCAGTGCATGTAGTTTGGCAGCCCTATCTCATTATTTTCTCAGATAGTATCAACCAACTAACGCAGCATGATTTTTTAGGTAAACAACTGACAGAATTTATCCTCTAGACTCCCTTTCTGATATTTTGTAGAACTATGCATCACAAGCTTTAATTCACTGTACAAACAAAAATGCCTTAGGATAGAGAAATAAAATATTATTGTCTGTAATTGTAAACAAAACATTATATGCCAATATTTTTCCTTTTGTAGGCTGTTAGCAATTAGCTTTTTTTTAATATGTATTTTTAATGAGTAAATATGTATTATAAAACAGAGAGGATCCTAATGCAGCACAATCTGTAAACATGTGGCTTAAAGCGCAAGTTACTGCCTTGACTTGAATGGGGTGATTATTCCTGTGCTGCGCGTTCAGCACATATTGAAACACCTAATGGCTGCAAACTGGCAACAATTTCTTGTCTAGTTATAGCAGGAGAGGATAAATTTGTGTTGTTTCCTCAAAGCCCCTTTCTCCTCAGATATCTCTTCCTGCTGCTGTCATGCTGCAGTCAAACCTGCCATGGCCATGCATGGCTATATGTGCCTGTGTGTGCTTCTATAAGGGACAGGTTGACTTCTGTCATTAAAGGCACGTAAGGGACTAATGCATTAGCCTATTGCTTCCTGTTTCCCCCATTCAGCTGTCACCATGTCCTAACAGCCAAACCATCATGGGGGTAGTGCTTTCCACTTCAACTGTGATGGTGGGAGGCAAGTGAGAGCTAACAGGAGAGAGAAAATCTTGGAATATGAGTGGAGGGAAGCAAAGGCTCAAAGTAAAAGGTATGAAAGGAGAAAGTGACCCTGAGGTTGGGAAGGAATCAACTGGGATGGGAAAAAAGTAAAAGACCTGGGAGAGAGAAGGATCAGATCTTGGGTGAAATGGTCTTTCAAGGGATAAAAAGTTGCTGTTTTGAAGACAGGTAAGAATTGGGCACTATTACACCTTCTGTGCTGCTATCCCAAAAGGAAGAACTGAACTTGCACGGAATTACAGTGTTAGCTCCTGCCAGACTGAGGGCCAGCCTAACTAGGGTTGTTCGTCCCTGAGTGTGCCCCGTGGCACTTCTTCAGCATGGGCACAGGTGTCCGTTTTATAACGATCACCTTTCATGAAGGGCTGTCATCGAGGTCTAGTGCCTTAAGGCACAAAGGCATTTCAAGTCAGTCATTATATTTTTAAAGATTCGGAGTAGAGATGGAGCCAGTGCAAGTTCTCACGTTGCTGCCGCACCTCCACCCTGTCTGGGAATGGTGACCACAGGTGAGCACAGGGGATTTGTGAGATCGGGCACTGACAAGGCTGCCAAGCATGAATATTTTCAAAGAGAAAAAAGTCATCTCACAATGGTTCAAAATAAAAACATCTAAACCAGTCATTTAAGCTACCTCTGAGATCAGTCAGGAGAGAGACATCTTGGGCTCATCTCAACCTTTGACAGGCACCTCTCTATATTCTATAAAAAAACCCTCAAAATTATTGATTTTTAAACCAGTGGCTTAGGTTAGCAGGCTCACTTTTAGATAGAAGAGCCATGAGGGATTAATTTGATATTACTACTCTTTGTATAGAGGCTATCAAACAATTCTCAAAATAGTGACTACTGGTAATCTGGGCTAGATGTGATGCACAAGTCTAATCCTATCAGCACATCCTCTCAGCAATTTCTCTGATTTCTTTGAATATTTGAATTGCTCATTTAAAAATAAAAGAGGGCCATATTTATTTGGTCTTGAGATACCCACCGAATTGTCACATTCTAGTGTTTTAACTTCCCTAACAGCATTTACCATAAACTGAAATAAATAGAGAATTAACCAAGGAAATGTGCATGTTGGCTTACACTACTCCTCTTCCCTCATTTTACTATGGACATTTCTATTCAATGACCAACCTTTCCAGGCTTGGGAAATAATCACACAATTGAAGAGCAGCCTGGTGCTACTTGTCATAATAATCCTCTTGCTTTAAGTTAAGCAAGATTACGAAGGGTTTTAAATAATGTGCCATTTGTAACCTCATAACCACAGGTTACAAGAACAGCCTGTCTTAGTCGGATTTTTTAATCAGGGGCATGATCAGGTCTTAACAGATAAAGAAAGGAAAACAGTGGCCTCCATAAAGCCAGTGACTCTTCTGGGGGTATCAAACTCTTTTGGGAAAAACAGGAGTCCATTAAATTCTACCAGTTAATCTCTAAATAACAAAATGAGAGAGACCATCTTTTTTTTTTTTTCTTTTTTTTTTTTTTAATAAAAGAAGTATAACCTGGAAGAGATGCTATCTGCTGTACTTTCCTTTATTGTCCACTGCATATATGGAAGCTTAAATTCTGAAAGTTTTAGAGTGGGAGCCTGTGCTGCAGATTCATTTAGGTTTTGTTGAATGATCGGAGGGGCCTTAAAATTTCATTGAATAAGATCTACAATTAGCAACAATTAAAAAGCTCTAAACTTTTCCACAGATAGATGCCCTAACTAGACAAGGGTTGCTGGTGTAAAGCTGATAATATTAGTACTAGAGATGCAAATTTGTGTGTATATTTTGATGCACCGTTGCTCTTCATTGCAATACAATTTCAAGTAATTATGACAAAAGCTGTATTCAAATAATGGATCAAAAACACACAGTGAAGCCTTATCTCTGCTTAACTTCCATTTTGCTTACCTGGTCTCTTCTGTAGCTATAAAGAAACCATCATCTGAAGCATCGAGCCAGTTTTGCCTCTGTCTCTTGATCACTGGAATCGTGCTTGCCTTAAAGGCACTTGCACTGGCTTGCAAGGCCTTACCGTTGGTCATATGAACGTGGGGAGCAGCATGCTGAAATCATAACAAAAAACGGGAGAAATATTTACCTGAGATTGAGCATAAATCTGTCAACCAATTCTGCTGTTAAGGGCAGCCTACATAAAATCATTCAAAAAAAAACAGTAATTACAAAGAAATCCACAGCTCTCACTTCTGGGGTTCTCGGTCTCTCTGACTTCGTGTTTTAATAAAAACAACCCAAACCAGTATAAGACAAATGGGCTGGTCCTGCTGCTAACTTAGACGGAAGGAGGATAACAAATGTTTATATTACCTTGATGTCACTATGTTTCTTAAGTTCACTCACAAGTCATCATATATGAGAGAGGACTGCAGTACTGCTGCCTTTATTTTAATACAGATAGTATTAAACATGAAATGATGCATTAATTCCCACTAAATCTTAACCTGGAATAATTGTACAACAAGCCTTAGAGATACTAAGTACTTAGATCTAAAGAGAGAGGCTGCTTTCTCATAGGCATAAGTGTAGAGAGTAAAAATATCATTTTCTTTGTGGCCTATAGGTTGCATTTTGAAAGTATACCTCGCCAAGCATATATTAATATTGGAAATAAGAGTTTTGTTTGATACAAAACAAAATGGACATAATGGACAATTACTACCAGGATTTATAAATAACACTGTTTGATCCAAACAGACATGCTATAAGGTAGCATATAGTATGGGTAGTGTAGTTCTGCTTACTTTATCTACCATGCATTCATCATCACATTTTATTAGGGAGAAGTATTATTCTTGGTGAAAAAAATACAAAGTACTATCCATTAGGGATAGCATCTTTAAAAGCTCACAAAATTGGCACAGTTCTGCACAGTCACATGAGTAGCCTCAAAGTAGAGAAAAAACTTAGGAAAGGCTGGTCACACACACAAAAATAGCAGAAGAGAAGTCAAAACTGATCTCTCAAATCATATGAGGAAAATATAACAGCCAAAAACAGAATATCCTTGTTTCTCCCCATAAATTCTTACACTCATATTCCAAGCATTATATTCACATTATGTTGCAACTTTCAAGATACCCTAAATCCAGACCACTTGCTCCCTTCCAGCAGGACAAATTTTAAACATTGAAGGAAAAAATGTTAGTGTTCAGTATTTTAACTGAAAAAAACCTGAGCAAATACCTGAACATTCCACTATGACTCCTTAGACTTGATGCAAAAACACATGCAACAATAGAAAGGGTGACAAGACGTCAAATTTGAATGAGTCAGAGAGAACTTTCTTAGACTTAAATTATCTTCCTTTATCTCACAGACAAATAAGGTTTATGGTGAAATCAGTTGCTGCTGCACATAGTTAGGAACATAAATCTTCCACTACAGTCCTTTAAGCATTTGCTTATTTTTTTCCATGTTTTCCTTAAGTGCCTAGATTGCAGTTTGGTTTTGATGGTTTGTTTTTTTGTGTGTTTGTTTTGGTGGGGAGGCAGAAGGAAAGGGCAGACTAACAGAAGCAACTCAGCTGTTATTTAGAGTAACTTCATGATAAAATACATTGTTTGGATTAAATTAGAAACTCGTACAGGCCTTCAGCTGATGAGCTCCTGGTGTGGATAATATTTTTAAAAATATATGAATGGAAATCAGATCAGATTTTATAGGACTGCCATTAGATTTATTTTTGCTTAGCGATGGACAGTACTATATATTATAGAAGAACACTCAAGTCTCCAAAGGAATTTTTTTTTCCTGTGCTTCCCCAGTCCGAAATGGGTTTAAGTTCTCAAATACGATGGCTTTATTCTTTTTCCAGGTTCCTTTCTAATACACAACTGAATGTTTCCTTTATTCAAGATATATGTGATCACTGGCAAAACACGTTCAGGAAACACACGAGGTACAGTGCATTTCCTATGGCACAAATTCTGAAAAACAGCTGAGCCTCATGGAAGAAAAAGTTGTTATAATACTTTTTCCCTTGGCAGAGATGGATGTCATTATTAGTTCTGAACTTCTGTTTTCTCTGCTTTTATTAGAACAGAACTCATTATTTCAGGCAAGATATAACATTATATAAAATAGTGTAAGGGTTACAATATCAGTTCATTCCCATTGCATCATAAGGATTAGTTTTCCTTTTTTCCCCTCCCCTTTTGCCTCAGTGCTTTTAAGTTACTTGAAGAAATTAATTCTATTGCACTTAAAGATAAGGGAAAACAAGATCTTTTTTCTCCAGCGTTAGGGACCATGTTTTAATTTTGACTTGCCCCTAAACTGCTAGGATCAGGATCCCACACACCAGGGGTGAATCACCACTGCTCCGTGCCTCAAACCATACTGACCTGTTCAGTTCAGCACGAAATACACAGGGCAGTTATCACGACGAAAATTCGAGTCAAATACTTCTCTGCACATGCAAAAACTAAAATACTGTTGACTTCCCAAGTCATCATTGCTAAAACACTACAATGTTTCTAGGTTCTGTCATTTCATGAAGGCTGCACAAGCTTTATAACTGCTGGATAAACTATGTCTTTAAAGGCAGCATTTTGCAGTAAATATTTATTGGCAATCCTTGTACCAGTAAGTAATGAAAGAGTAACTCAGATGTTTATCTGCAGAATAACAGGAAATCTATTTTATCCTCAAAATTTAGAAGACTGCCCCCCTCCCCACCTACCCCAACACACACTAATATACACAGACACACGCCTCGCTTATGATTTCTTATGAACAGGAAACTAAAAGAAGAGAGCCATCACTGTCATATTTAAATACAAAAGCAGAATTACTTGGAGATTAAAAAAAATAAAGGTAAAAATAAATATAATGTTCTCAGGAAAAAAAAAATAGCACTTCTTTTTCCAAAGCAAAGCAGACTGTTAGACTGTTTTCCTCACTGACTCTGATTTAAACATAAATCTTAAACCTGGCCTTTTCTCCAAAGGTATAATGTCTTACTTATGTTATTTCACCGCCTATAAATGTAACGTGAAAGCATTTCAATTGCTTTGTTCTGGAGACAAAAGCTTTTTCACCACAAAGCAGCTGAGGCAGTGTACAGATTTGCTGCTCTCATTCTATATGACTAAAGACTAACTTTATATCAGCTTTCACAGATACCATAATCAGTCAGAAAAAAAGTGGAATTTATTTTAAAATAATTGCTTACTTATTGCAGTATTCATTCAAAAATGTATCTCAACAGTGTCACTTTAAGATGCCTGCACTTTACTGTACTGCATATTCTCATATTATTTCTAATGCATTGAATAATATGTATTTTCTGGCTTTCTTGATGGGAAAGTGTTCTCCCTACGCACAGATGAGTAAGAAATGTTCCATTACACACCCAGCTACGTTTTGATTGCAGAGAGGACAGGACATCTTCACAGCATCTTCACAGCATATTTGTTCTTAATTGTACTTGTATTGATTTAAAGGCAAGGACATTGACTGCAGAGCATGAGCCCAGGCAACCTGCCCCAGGGTTGTCAGCAGGGTGTTCTGGGCTGACGACTGAAGAGCCTCAAAAACCTCAAGTTATTTAAAAATCCTTTTTCTTATCTCTCTAAAGTTTAGCCATATTTTGGTAGGACACTTAATAGGGAGCGTAGGGAGGGCGAATCCCCACAAGATGGGCACAAATCATTCCTAGTCAGAGAATTTTCTTTATGTGAATATTTTTTGGCTGTTACCCAGCTTCTAATGCCAGTTTGAAACAGAAAGTGTTGCAGTTTCTCACCCTATAAAAAACCCAAGATAGACTCTAAAACTATGGCATATTTTTGCATGGAAGGTTTTAATCACATTTTTGAAAATGTATCTATCTTTTAATATTTCTCTGCTTCTAAAACTCAAGTTATTAAACTCCAGGTAAATTCAGAAACCAGCCTTACAGGACTGTGACACAAGTAATTACCCAGCAGATGTTCTGAACTGTGCTCTGAAACATGTGATAAATATAAAATGCAAGAGATATTATGAACATAATAACTACAATTATTTAAACAAAAATATACTGAATTGTAACTGTAAGTGGATGTTATTGCGCTCAAACCCACAGCACTATCATTTCTTAAGTTATTCAGTCTCACATTCTTTTCCCCAAAGTTTTCCATGAAATGTGGTGGCAGACAGACTCATTTTATCTCTCCATATTGTACAAGAAAGCGTGCCAGCTGTCTTGAATACTACACTGTGCACTTTCTTTCCAAAGAAAATCTCAGCTGCATAGATAGACCTGTACTTGTAACTCCTCTATACTCACCATTATTGTTCTTGTGGTATGGCTGGAGGATTCTGAAAAACAAAAGAGTGACAGTGCATTAGAGTATTGTCCATCTCCTTCAAAGCCCTATTTTCTTATGCTCAGTCTCCAGGATAAGATGTTAGTGCTCAGCTACAACAAGGAATGGATCAGAACTGCACAGATGGGACAGATTCCTCATGAAATGAACATGAGAATCACCAGTGATCCTGAAAATATGAGCCAGACATTGTATACTCTTAAATGCACTCATTTTCTCTGCTTAATTATCCTCTTCTGCAGAAATATTTCTGAAACACAGAGATGGAATTAATTCATATTTCATGCTTCAAGAAGGGGTTTTTATCATTCTGCTTTTAACAGGTGGCATCATTTAACATGGATAATGATTAGCTCTTCTGAAAAAAGTACAAACAATATTGGCATACTTCCAGCATGGTTCTCATTTGAAAAAACTGCATGAAACTAGAAAAAGCTTTTCAGGAAATTCTGAAATGGATTCTAATTTTTTAATTGACATAGTAATCTTTTATTCAGAAATTTGAGCTATATTACTCTCTATAAGGACCGAAATCAAGAGTCAGTCAACTGAATTTATATACTTATATAAAGCTGCAGAGAAATCATATCCAGGCCAATAGCTACCATAGATTTCATCCTGCAGTTTAAATTAAATTAGAAATTTGATCTTAATTTCAAGGACAGATGAAGATTCCCCTCTAGCTTTAGCACAGTACATTTGTCACATTGCAGCTGTGCTCTTTGTTTTTGAAGCAGTATAATTTAATTAAACCAACATTCTCTTAACTTTTTTTTTTTTTTTTTAAAAAAAAGTAAGATAATTTGTTGCTGGTCCATAGAATGTAAGATGGTTCTGTCAATCTCACAGACCCATTTGGAAATATTGGCAAAATAACATCAGCAAAGGTCTTAAGGAAGAGTCGTGTAAGAACGCTACATGCATTCCTACCAAAACTATACAGTTCTGCAAGAGCTGAATCGGCAAATTCTCCATTCTGCAACTGTACAGTAATTCCTAATAGTTTATCCTTGCCCCAGTCCCAGACAGTGATCCTTACTGGGCTCCCAACTGGCATCACTTGCATAAAAAGTGTTCTGCGTTTTTTTTTAACTGAAGGACTGTATTGAAGAGGCTAAAAAGAGATGAGGCAGAAAAGCTGCACATCCCTGCCTGAAAGATGGTGACCACGCTACCAATCGGGTCCTTGTGGCACTTCCTCTTCTATTCTACAGCATTTCGATGAGCCACCCCTACAGGTCCCAAGGTAGGGTTCAACCAGGGACAGAAACAAATACGAGCCATTTTAATTGCCCCGACCTATTTAGAAACTTCAGTGCCCCATTCAACAATGATTCCCCTATCTAGTTTACATGTATTCTTTCAAAAGTCTTCCTTCTTAATAAAATCTCATCAGAAATCAAAACAAGTATCAATAAGGTCCCACTGAGAAAGGCCCTATAACATGAAAACTTACCTACAGCCACTGATCTTTTAGTTGTGAGCTTCTCAGGCCCTCATTTTCCCCATAAATATAATTCATCCAGGCAAGACAGAAGCTGGTGATATAATAGCATGTTTCCTGTAATACCATACTACCTGCTTCCTGATACCGAAGGTATTTCAATTTTACTCAGTTATCAAATAAAAGAACAGCATAGTAGAGGGAAGAACACCACTGTCTGTTCAGTTTATATCTTTAAAGTAATTTTTGTTATTATAACTTTATTTACTGTCTTGACGTCCCAGTCAAGTAACATTCAGGGCTTGAATGTTTCCGAGAAAGCCTGGAGACACATTCATGAACATACAAACAGCTGCAACACGTATCTGGGAGTTCTGCAGAACCCACAGAGCAGAGCAATGCCTTGGATTTTCAGTTTCCATCTGCCAAGGTTTAGAATGACCTGGTGAATTTATGTGACTTGTGTCCGTGATGTAGATTACTCGAGACACAAATGGTTAAACAATATCACTAATGAGGTTTTGGTAATCTGATGTAAATTACCACAAATGCAGCTTCAGTACTGTGCCAAAATGTGTAGAAGCTTGGTATCTTGGACACCTCAATGTCAGAAACCACCTAATATTATCTTATGCTCTTTCTAGGAGATGTTTCTTGGACATCATAAGAACAAAGTAAGTTCTATACTGAAATTCCTTCTCATTAAAAAATTGCTTTACAGACTACACTGACCAATAAATTGTTTCCTCCTACTTACGGGCACTAGGAGACTATAAAACTTCAAACTGTAAAACCATTTAAGGCTAAATCACAAAGACCCCCCCTGTTAAAGGATGGTGCCACCTACAGAACTATTTCAACTTAGCATATTACTCCCCACTGGTGTGCTTTTTCTTTCCTGAAGAGTTCTTCAAACTAGGAAAGAATCCACCTCCTTAATAAAGTTTAAATCCTTTCCCAGGTTTTTGTGTGTTTGCTTTATTTGCATCAGTTTATTAGCTGTTCTGTTGATAGGAAAACTTCATCTTTCATTCACCTTTCTCTTCTCTATGAACAGAGTCACTAGATATATTACTGGTGAAAGCTGCTCTTTTCTAAACCTTCCAGAATAAATGAGCTTGAAGATAAGGTCATTTAGACATATGAAATCAAAGACATGCATGCAAGAGAGGTGCTTCATCCTAGTAACATTTCCAGGTCATCATGGTGGATAAGTCTCTAAAAGACCTTCTTACCCAGGAAAGACTAACTAATGAAACAAGCCAAGAAAGGAAGGCACTTTCATTATTGCTGTTCAACTTAGGTTGTGCATTTTTGAGAAATACGAATTACTTTTTCCTATCAGTTTGTAGCAATGGAACATGTGACCTTAAGTGTTACTCCAAAAGTATTATTGAAAATAAATAAAAAATAAATAATATTAAGAATGAGTTGCAATTTACTTGGGAAGGACCCTTAGTTCCCCCAAGAAACAGGAGAGAAACAGGTTACAGACAGGAAAAGCAAAAAAGCACCAAACCATGCAAACTTATCTCCAAGCATTTCCCCAGACACTGGACCTTCCCAGCTGCAGTGCTTAAGTAGTTGTTGAAGGTGTCTCCTATATTACATTACGCAGTGAAGTAGTTAAGAGAGACTTCTCTGCAATCGTAGCTCGGAAAAAAAATAATCAGTTGACAGTAATCACACAAAGAAGCACTTTAAGAACGACCTCCAGATGTCGAAGCCAGAACATGTAATTCATGAGGTAATACGCTACTAATCCTGTTACCCAACACACAATATTCACTTTCTGCAGCTTTAATTCTTTAAAATAATACCAGGGGAAAGTAGTGATTCCTGGAATTAGGTTCTGGTTATCTTCAGCACGCTTTGAATAATAATTTGATTACAGTGCTCATCTTGCTGTTTACTGTTTTAAGAGCTGATTTATTTTGGCAATTATAAAAGACAGCCTTGCTGTAATTTCATGCCTACATATTACCTGTACTCAAAAAAAAAAAAGAGAAAGAAACATTTTGATTTGGCACCACAAACAGGAGGGGGTTCACCCCAAAGCCCCGTCTCTGTCACCTCTGCGTGGTGCAGAGGACACCTTGCTCTCCCTATTCTACCACCTCGTCCCTTGTCCTCTGTCCACCAGTTTTGTGACCAGAAGCAAGTTACCCTTGTGAATGCAGAGATATGGGCTATTTTCCATCCATAAGCACTCATTCCTCCAGTACAGCAAAGCAGAGGCAACTTAGGACATTCGGAGCGGTGGATCAAAGCATGAATGCAATTCTAATTTTGTAGCTTTCTGAATCAGATGCAGGTGGAATGTGCCCCAAATCCACAGATACATTTTTTAAAGAAAGGGAACAAAAGTAAAACCAAAACAAAAAACCACACACAATTCAATTGCTAGCATGTATACTTTCATCCTGTGAAATGACTCCTATTTCAGAAGAAACCTGAAAGCCGCCGTCATATGGAAATTGTGTCTGCCTTTGGCAGAAAAAAGCCATCACTATCTGTATTAAAAGTCATCACACACAGCACAGTGATGCTCAGGGAATGCTCAGGAACAGCTGTTCCTCCCAGGAAACTAAAGGAAATGCCCATTTACAGAATTGTTCTTGCCCCAAGTCCCCCCATGTCCAACTTCATCCAAACAAATGAACAAACACACGCACTGCTCACCTCTACCTACTGAAAGACTGCTCTGCATTTTCATCCATCTTCAGATACGCAACAGACTGCTCTTCTGTTTGTAATCAAGGAATCTCTAGTACCCATGGGGTAACTACAATGTGAATTCAACATAGGCAGATGATGACTGCATTTTTATCACTGCAAGAATGTAAATAAGGTTCTCGGTTTTAAGACACCATCATTCTAGTACGAAATTCAAAAAAAAAAAAAAGACTTCTCTCTTTCTCACAATGGTGAAGTTGTTTTTGATCTTATTTAAAAGGACACACACTAAAAGATTTTCTTTCTCAAGGATTTTTTTTTTTTGCATGAAGTCATAACACCACTTATATCACTGGAGATGAAGAAATCATCATCTCAGTGTAAACGAACTGAAGGGAAAAGCATTAGTTTATCATGCAAAAATTTAAACAGAAGAAAAAAAGCTTAAGAAATGCAGAGATGAGATGTAGCTCATGAGATACAGAATTGCCATGTTCCTGAGGCATCTTAGATCTACATGACAGCCAGTGTCAGCAGTAATACCTTGGGGTAATTAAGGATTACATAAATTTCCCAGGACATAATCTTGGCCTAGAAGTTGTCATTAGTTCATTGTGTCCAGCATCATCTTTGCACATCTGCAAAAACAAGTGAACATCCTGCCCTTGCTTCCAATTTGACACTGAAAATGCAGGTAAATGGCTGCTCTTACGCAACTTCAACTTAAAAGAAATGAAAGTAAAAAGATTTTCGTGATAATCTCTTCAGGGTGAGGGAAGCAGGCGCATTCCAGGAAAGCAAATCTTAAGCAAAATATTTCAAAACATTTTGCCAAAGATCAAAGTCAGAATATACTTTTCCATAGTAATGTTCAGTGAAGAAACCAGCTAAGAACAGTGATACGCAGGTTTTGTTTCTCACTCCTAGGAAACATGTTACACAATTCAGCATTAATCACACTTTAAGATTCAGCACTAAACAAATATCAAAGATAGATTCACTTTTTTATCATGTTTCACTACCTCTCAGTACATACCATCTTTGGTATGTAAAACAAGGCCTATAGGAACTAATTTAGGTATATAGTTTAGTAACATATAATGGAAATAAGGTAAAACTAAAGTCTTATTGTTAATTAATGGCGTATAAGATGTTTCTTGCTATGCATCTCACACTGGCCATGGCAGGAGAAGGTCTCTACCTCTAAGGAAATATAATATTGTGATAAGGTGATCTGGTATTTTTGAGCAGAGACAGCTCCCTCTTCTGAGAAATTCAGTCCTAAAGTGAAACCCTCTTCCTTCTAATATATCTGAAATAGGATTACATGAAATGAATTACAATAAAGCACTTACTAGAATTGTTGTTTTGTTTTGTTTTCTCCTGTTTCTAGAAAATTTTGGGCAGGAAAGCCTCTAGCCTCACTGCTTATCAATCAGATTGCTTATATTTTCATGGGTTTGGCAAGGAAGAATCTCGAATTCCTAACAGAAATAGCAGGAACCACATACAAAAGCCTTTCTTCCTTGCCCATCTCCTCCGCAGCCAATACTAATGCTTATAAGCAGAGAGAAAAAAAGAGAGACTGATCAAAACAGCATCTAAGAGAGGAGCTAAATTTTTTTGTGCCTTTGTTGGTTTGCCAATTGCTTAGAGATGTGCTGGTTTCTAGGCAAATGAACCAAAAATTGCTGTCTCGTTCTTAAGATACGGCTAAAGACATGAATATTTGATTCCCTGAGGAACTGAAACTTAACTGTTGAAAATTCCTGTTGAAGGAATCAGGACATCTCAGTCTGAGATGCAGTATCAAAAGTCCAGAAAGGAGAAGAGAAAATAGGCACCAGGATTTTTGGTTCGGAAGTATCTTTACTATGAACAACTGGTTCTCCTATTTCTATCCCAGGCCACAAAAACGGTATCATCAGACACAGAATGATTTCTGTACCTCATTAGCAACATAAATATCCTGGACCTCCTCTGGATATTTTAGCTCTGATGCATGTAAAAGTAAGGAAAGGCCTGCCAGTAAACAGAGATTCTGTTCATGAGAAATACCTTTACTTATCTTTCCAGTTATCACATAGAAAATTACCATTAGTCATCCTACCAAAAAAAAACCCAGCTTGACAAGGAACTGCACTGCTTGGGTGCACTGTTGCTCGCAGTTAAGAAACTTGTGGGTAAAAGCAGTTGCTCGGAATAATTTCAGACATTGTAAAGTAGAAGATCGGATTCAAGATTTCTACAAAATACTCCACAGGCATCCCTAAATCCTCTCGTCATCCACTCCAGTCATAAAACAGGATAAATGAGGCATTCTGCCATGCCGTGATTTTCAGAAGACAGCTCTTCCACTTTTGAAAGAGACTGTCTTCACTACTGAGAATCGCTTAAATAATCTTGTGTTGACTCAAGTGCTTTCAGCAGGCTGCAAACTCAGTTTCTCAGAGCAGTTAAAAGCATCTGTATGCATATAACAAGAAAACTCTGTGAAATATTGTAATTTTTCCCAGATGGAAAAAAGCTTCCTGGCATTTCTCATTCAACCATAAAACAAGATGCGTGATTTACCATTATTTGAAAACAGGAGGAAAGACACTTTTTTAAGATCATCCATTGAAAGTCTTCCTTTTCCAGAAAGGATGTAAACAGCTACAACATACTCCCCTGCTCATACGTAGAAAACTATGAGGAGGGCGATGGCCTTGGCTAACAGCCTGTCTTCAGCAAACACCCACGTCCCAGAAGAGCAGTTACAGTGCACAATTAAGCAGGGGAGCTTGGGGCAGTGTGGCTGTATTTTGTTCAGGTCTCAGCCTCACCGAGGGCGCACGCACACGGCTGGAACGGCATCTCTAGGCCATCGCTGACTGATGCTCTCAGATCTGTCAACAGCAAGAGACTGTGGCACAAAACCCACTGTTTTCCAAAGGAAAGGAATAAAGCTGCTCCTTAGCATTCCCAAGGATCAGGCAGTAGTAGTTAGAAACCTCAGGCTTCCCTATGAGTTGCACCAGACTTTTGCTGGAGGCACATCCACTGTTCAGAACGGGGATGCTTGCGCTGCAGTGGGAAAATCAAGATTCGAGCCAAGAGAAGCTTCTTCAAGAAATGCCAACCATCACCTTAATTAAGCACAATATTATTTAAAAGCATTAAGCCAAATACTAATAATGTTTGTCATAATCTTTCACCACTCATAGAAACGCACAGAAGTAGCAGTGCCATATTACACTGTGCTGTTTCTGAGCCACTACTTATTACTTTACTAATAACAATTCAGTCAAAATAAAGCTCTCAACTTACCTATTTAATAAGACTGCCTTTAAATATACCAATCCAAATATATATTTACACAAGACTAAGTGCTGTTTACTTGAATGAGCTACATTATTGTATATCTTAAACAAACACATTTCTGTGGCTTCTTTAAAACAATTTTCTAATAGTATTGGAAAAAAAAAAAGCCAAACTGAACATACAGACATTTTTATGTCAATAACATTAAGATTATGAAACAAGCCAGAGATAAGGTCTAATGTAAGCCCACTGGGCTCATTTCTGTTTGCTCATTTCATCAAAGCATGAGTTGAAAGACAGAATGTATCATCTTCACAGTAGGCTTTCTGGGTGCTCCTAATTGGTACAGTGCAATAAAACCAGGAACAACCAATAGTATTTTGGTAACAAAGAAGCTTTTTAGTATATTTATAGTAACATAAAAAACAGGGAGGGGATGTGGGGAGAGGAACCTTTCCCTGCACAAATGACACACTGCTGTGAGTGCAATTACACAGAAACCACCATTTCCCAAGTTGCTCTGGTCACTCAGTTGCTGTTTTGACTTGAAAAGTAGTTGGATAGATTACAGCCCAAACAAGTATTTTACATTTACCAATAACCAAAGAGGAAGTTAATTAGCACCCATTAAAAAGAAATATTTTAAAGTCAAAAGTAACAGGGGACCTGTGTGGCTGACTATCACCACTACTGGTTAGATCGGTTTTGAGAATCTGGTTTTCTTCGGCATTTTATTTTTCCATGGGAGGAGGATTAAGCAATGGAAAAATAAACAGAAAAAATATCAAGGGGGAAGACAACAAGTACTGTGCCAATACAGAAAAATGGATATTGAGATGAAAGCGACTACAGCCAGCATGTAGCTGAAATAAAAATTATTGGTAAGATTGGCATGTGGCAGAAGACAGCAGTGCAATTTGTTCTATGGGAAATCAATCTGCCATCAAAACTCAAAGATTCTCATCAAAAGGATAAGCTTTGGCCAGCAGCATTAAAAGCTAGATATTTCTTAAGCTTCTGCTTGCCTTGGTCCAATGGAGTTGTCTAATAAAAACAAAGAGTTTCAGAAGATCAGACCCGTACTGACTCATTTAACGGTGAGGAAACACCACTCACGGAGAGCACGTCTGCCGGGGTCCCAACGGCTCTGCCCTTCACCTGCTGCGCTTCTTTAACGGGGACGTTAAAGAAAAAACACCCAAGTGTTAGAAACAACTTCACTCAATGACGCTACGATTAATTTCTCTCATCATTGATCTCTCCCCACATACTACAAAGTGGTAGGAAATCTAGCAGCACGGAAGAGAAAGGCTATCATAGCTACTCAGTTTATCAAGTTTCACATGGCACTGCTTAGGGAATTATTTCTAGGCAGTTTTTCCAAAAGTTCAGTCTCTCTTTGAAACTGTTCTTTTGAAATTCCATTATTGCTTTGTATGGTAGACAATATTCCAGGAATTATCTTGCAGTTTGCATGAGCTACACTTCCCAGGTTTTTAATTAAAGAGGTGAGGTAGGCCAAGAATCAAAATAGACATCTTTATACTACTAAAATACATCTTCCAGATTTCAGTTATCTGAGCTATATACTTTCCTTAAAGTTATGTTTTCACCAAAAAAAAAAAAAAAAAGCAGTAGAAATAACTGTTTATGAAAGCAACTACTTCCAGAGCAGAATATTATTTTCAGATCAGATGTTATTTTGTACAAATTTCCTTAACACAATTAGCTGATATATGCAAACTAATCAGTGCAACTCCTGACTAGTTTATAAACTGTTGACAGAATATTTTACTAACAGAGCAAAAATTTTAGTAATTTTTACATGCTCTTTCTTATGCAGACATCATTATAATAAATAAGCTTAGTCTGAAATTATTGCTATAACTTTCCAGGAAAATAATATCATATTTATTTCCAGATGGAAGTCATTCATCCCTCAAAGATCAAACAGATCTAGTCTAATGGCCAACATTAGAGGGGGGGAAAAAAGCCTGGATTCATCATTGCACACATTAACTCACAGACCATCAATACAGAGCTTCACATTGAAAGTTCACAGTGGAAATTCAGGCCTGTGAAATGCTCTGTGCTCAAGGCTGAAGCTATTAATGGCATCATCTTTTACCCAAATAAAAGTCAGGTGCCCCTCATCTTGGCCAAGGAAGAGGTTCTGTCTCCACACATGTGATCTGCCTGCTCGTAATGCCCGCTTGCATCCTGCACAAAGCTCCACATGATCCTCTCTTCTGGCTATAGAGTAACCATTTTTGGTCAAAATACAGAGTGATTTAAAGCTACTATTAAAAATACAGGAAATATTTTCACTGTAAGCTACAAATAATGTTAACAATGACAGAAAAGCATGATAATTACAGGGAAAGTCACTATTTTTTCATTTTTTTTCCTTCCTGTATTTTGAAGACTATTTCTACTAGTTCGCTGAAAGTTCCCCTCATTTCCACATCTATTTTGTGAAACATTAAAACAGTCATCTCTTCTGTGAAGTTCATGTCTTGAGGAGTCTATTTCAGACCCTAATTCAAGGCATAGTCTTAACAACCACACTGAACAAATAAGGTGATTCCTTACAGAGGCTGAAATTGCCCAAAAGATCCTTCAGGGAATGCAGTGCATTTCTTTCTGGTGCATACTGATGAAATCCTGCTAGATTCTCTTCTTATTTGCACATAGGGTAAAATTGTTCACACTTACAGTTAAAAAAACCTTTCTTTCTGGAGATAATGCCAAAAAAAAATTGTGATATTCCATCGCTTTCCAGTGTACAAAATACAGACAATTTGAGAAACTTCATAATTACTCCAAAATTTCCCTCATTTCGGAGGCAGCTTTATACTTGACCTTCCCTCAGTCCACATTAACATGGGGGTGAGTACCAGGTAGAACACCCACCTCTGGAGCATGCACGGAGCCTGCCCCATATCTCTGCAACACTCCCTTTCACTCCCTCCTCTGCAAATGGCATAAATATAGAGATGGCCTCTTTCTAAGGAGCTCCTGCCTTTGATCAGTCCTGGCTCCTGTAAGCAATATCTTTTTTTTTTTTTTTTTATCAAATCTGTAACACCTACCTGGGGATGCAAGATGCCAACGGCAACTTTCCCTTTATTACCGATGACAGCTTGGAGAATCTGGTTTAAGCCATGTATTGAATTCATATACTAGCACAGAGATTGATTGTAAACCAGTAGGTCAAGTATTTTGCTATTTAACTGTGTATGAAGTAATTTAGCATAGTATAATTCACAGGTCTTCACAAGGTCACAGTATCCTTGCAAAATATTTCCTCAAATAAAAGTGCAATGTGATGAGTCAAAAGAAAACACAGACTGCATCCCCTCTATCAAACTCCTCTTTTTTTTTTTCTTCTTACTGAGATGGAAGATTAGTCAAAAAACAGCAAAAAATAGTTTTCAAAAGAGATGATCTTAATATAGCCATATTCAATGAATATGCACCGCCATTCATGGCTTTAAGAATCCATGCTATGAATGTACTAATCATATCTTACATTTCTGTCATTACAACATGCATCTCTGAACTGTAATCACAGCAGAACTGTGAATGAAGTAGTTCTACACTTTTCAGTGGGTTTAAAAAAATCACAGTAGGAAATGCACTAGCTCTAGATATACTTTTTATAGTATTAGATTTATGGCATTATTTTGTGCTGCATTTGTTTCTTAGAGGCCTACACCCCCTTATTTAATGTAATTTCTGAAAGAGCATATTCCTCACAGAAAGGCAACAACACTTCATCATTCTGCAGAAAGGAGTTCTGTAATTCTGTAATTTTGTAATTCTTTACATACCATCAAGGCCATTATGATGAGTGTAGTTTCTTTTTCCCAATATACTTAATGAAGAGTGATTAGATGGTGCAAGCAGTCGTTTTGCACTTGGACTTTGAAGGCTTGGTGTTGACCTGATTACATTAGGTTTCACTGCAGGATGAACCTCTGTGTAAAATGAAAGAAAAGAGACACGCATATTTGATTTTTTAAAAAGTTAATATTTTCCATTCATTTCTACTTCATTTCTACTGAAATAAAAATCAGTTTCTTCAGCAGAAGTGCACTACAGAATCCTGAAAAACAATTTAACAATTCAAACATGAGCCTCTGTAGCTATGGCCCTTGCAAATCTGAAAAGTTTATTTCACTTTGAATTGCCAGAGTTCACTGTTACAGCGTGGGTGTGTACAAATTTCACAGGTGAAGAGGCAATACCTCAGCAAATCGATGCGAATGAGTTCTGCATTAACATTTTCCTAGGCTTTGGAGTTTTGTATTGGGGCTTACAGACCTTAGGCAAGCAGATAAAAGCATTTTATTGTAGCAAAATCAACTTAATACCTAAGTTTATTTAATATTCTCTATCATAATCACAAGCTTTAAGTGATCTCCCTAAATATATGTCATGAGAACAACAGCTGGGGAGCGGGCTAGAGCAGGGGTGTGAAGCTGAAACCACTCCAGTGCAGCAGAGTAGCAGTTTCGAGACAGGAACACCCCCAAAAATAAATAAATAAATAATTCAGGAGCCAGCAATGTGCCCTGGAGGCCAAGAAGGCCAATGGGATCCTGGCCTGCATCAGGAGTGTTGCCAGCAGGTCGAGGGAGGTGATCCTCCCCCTCTACTCAGCTCTGGTGAGGCCACATCTGGAGCACTGGGTGCAGTTCTGGGCTCCCCAGTACAAGAGACACATTGAGCTTCTAGAGAGGGTCCAGCGTAGGGCCACGAAGGTGATTAAGGGATTAAGGGACTTCAACATCTATCCTATGAAGAAAGACTAAGCGAGCTGGGCCTGTTTAGCCTGGAGAAGAGACGACTGGGAGGGGATCCTACCAACATGTACAAATACCTGCGGGGAGAATGTAAAGAGGATGGGGCCAAACTCTTCTCGGTGGTGGCCAGCGACAGGACAAGCGGTAATGGGTACAAATTGAAACATAAGAAGTTCCACCTCCATGTGAGGAAGAACTTATTTCTTGTGGGGGGTGACAGAGCCCTGGAACAGGCTGCCCAGAGAGGTTGTGGAATCTGGAGATCTTCCAGACCCACCTGGATGCCACCCTGTGCCACGTGGTCTAGGTGTCCCTGCTGGAGCAGGGGGGTTGGACTAGATGATCTCTAGAGGTCCCTTCCAACCTTTTGTGATTCTGTGAAAAGTGCATTGGCCTTCTCGTGTGCTGACAGACTCTAACATGGAATCATCACTACAGAGTTTCAAATGCCCCAGGCTCTACATAGCAGGATTATTCTAGAGCTGGGGCCAGAAAGCCAAATAAAAGGCAGTTAAACTCATTTGTCCAGTGCACTTCAGAGTACGTACCTGGTTGCAGAGGAGTTTGCGGCCAAACAGAGCATTATGGTCATTATAACCTTTATAATAGTGGCATAAATAGAAAGAGGAGTTGAGTAGTATCATCAATATCCAGTAAGTGGAAAGGGCTAGGATCACCGCAATGATTTGGCCAGACTACATGCTGGGAACAATATATCAGGAAGAGATAACCCCAACAGTCTTCATATTTGGGAAGACTTTGCTTAACTGCTAATCAATAGCTTGGTCAGTGCCTGCAATCACACTTTTAAAATACAAATATCCTCCTCCAAGATATTTCAGGAGAGTTAGATTAAAGAATAGAATAGGATAATACTCCTACAAAATGTTGCTGACCTACCCACCACTTGTTTAATTCAGAGATTTCTACTGCTATTGACCGTAGTATTCATTAGCTTTTCATATAAAAAAAAGGGCCAAGATCATCAAGTGCCTAAAGGATTTCATGGCATCTCCCAATTCTCACATAGGAAGCATGAGTCTATTTTATTCTTCTACTAAATGGAGGGGTGCTTAATGGTATGAACACAATTTTAGTTTAAAGTTTTCTCTTAGCAAGCAATAGGAAGGTTTGCACTGTTTCCTGAAGGCAACTGAAATCTGGAACTTAAAATGTTCCTTTCACAATCTTTTTCAATATTCTGAAAGAAAAAAAAATATTCAGGGCTAACGTCACATAAATATTACCTTGTTTGCCAAAGAGCTCTAGCAGCAACCGCAATAATCCCCGCACTAGGTCAACAGACAGTAACTCGCACATCCCTTCTGTTTCCAGAGTTCGGGAGAGAGAGTCTTGTATTTTCAGGAACAGCCAACAGCAATGAAGGAGGCGTTTCTTTCCTTTGACTTCTCTTCAGAGAGGGGGGCTAATCCTCAGATTTCCATGAAGGAGAGGAAAGCAGTGGGAGTCAGGCTCACTCGCTCCCTTTAGGTGCTGGAGAGGAACTTAACGACAGAGCCAGGACCCCTTCTGCACTCATGCATCCTTTGGGAACCTCTTCCTTTGGGGTCTTCACATCATCTGCTCTCATCCTCTACCCATAGGCTTGCTTCAAGGATTTCCATGCTCCATAGCCCTTCCTAACTAACTAGCCACTTGATCACATCTCAGAGAGGTAATGAGATATTTTAGAGCTCCTGCATGAATCAGATTATCTCAGTGTATTATTCTATTGTGGAATAACAGAATTAGGGATTCTTTTATTCCTGCTATCCTTATTCTGTTGCCTGGTATTTTTCTTCACTGAAATTTTCCTAGTCACTTAAAGCTTCTGCTAACTCGGAAAAGTAAAAATAGCACTTGAATAACCCCAAATTACCCCTATAGCAATGTAACAAATAACCAGTTGGTTAGATTCACACTACGCATTCATTTCTGAAATCAAAATTAAAAAATTCAGGAAGCAGAAACAAAACTTCCAGCATATTTACATTAGGAGCTCAGGTTGTAGCCTCATGTAATTAACAGGAATAACAATCCCGAAGACTTTCACTAGTGTCAATAAGGTTAAAAAGAAGACAAAAAATCCCCGAAGCCAACAAAGGACCGAAGGGTTTCACGGAGTGACCCGAGTGACGTGAATTCTGGCGGCGCGGCTGCATCGCGTACCTCAGCGGGGAACCTGCGCCTGGTTCCCTCATAACCAGGAGGCCACACGGGGCACGAGGCTCCCCCGGGGGATGGGTGGGCAAGCGCGGTGGGGACTAGGGTGACTCCAGGGGATTCGCTCTTGGGAGGGACAGGGTCCGCCTTCCATCTGCCTCAGGGTGGGCAGCCGAGCAGCAGAACAGCGACGGGGGAAACCATGACCCGAGGGAGCTGAGATCCGTCCGCCTTACTGCTAGGGCTGGAAAGGGCAGTGCCCTGCGTGACAAAATTAACTGTGTTCCTTGTGGGAATGGCACGAGAGGTGTTTTGAAATAGAAAACAAAAACCTCACGCTCACGCTCTGTCTTGATATTTAAAGGTAGACTTCAAGATAAGCATTACTTATTTACAGTAATATGCTGGGATGAGCAAACTAAAAGCCATTTCCTAGCAATCTTTACGCAGCTAATTTATATACATATCCGCAACTCCTTCAGGTATACTTCATATCCCTGCAGCACATACTATTTTCCTTCAAACCATACAGAGATACCTTCACTTCCCACACAACCAGATGCTCGTCTGACTCTGCGGGTGGCTGGTGTATTTTAACACTGTTAACCTTACAAAACCCTCACCCAAGGGCACACAAAAATATATGGACACTGTTCATCCATTTACGGTCACCAAGCCTGCAGGTGGATCATCCCGGAGTCACCAGGATGGCCCTTCTCAGACTGAGCAGCGAGGCACTAAAGACACGCGGTCTCTTCCAAGATGCACAAGCTGTTGTCCCCAGCGCGGTCAGCCAGACCTGCACCTCCTGCCTTATCTCGCAGCCACAGCCGCACCAAGCAAATCAAACCAGCCCCTTCCCATGCTGCCTGTGGCCAAAATAATCCATGCAGTTGGAAAACCTATAGGAAAATACCACTAGTTTTTTTTTGTTTGCTTTTTTTTCCCTTAAACTTTAGGGTAGGAGGAATCAAAGCTCAACAAGAGTAAATATGAACTCTTCCATATCCAGTTTTCTGAAACTTAGGTTTTGTTAAATGGGATGCATTGCATTAAAGGATGATCTCTATTTTAGCAAATCAAGAGGTTGTTATTGTATATGTTTACTTTGTGCTAGTATAAATGAACTCCTGGTGACTGCAATTTTCAGCAAAACTCCTGGACTGTAACCTAACCTCAGCTATCCTTCTGTGAAATGGGATTAATATGCTGTAGAAATATTCACTGTTTCTCTGAGCAATGGATTGATTTTTATATTCATTTAAAATTCATGAAAGCCTCTGAGGTACCTCACCTCTTACATAATCATTTAAGTACTTGATAGTCTGGGGCAGTTGTGAGCAAAGAGGGCCATTTTGGACTTTAATAATGAATCACAGCTACTAATTTTCCTTTAAGTCCTTCCTTCCACTATCATAGGAGCTTCTTGTCCTCTTAGCTGTGATCTCAGTACAGAATTTCAATACATCTTTTTGAACTACACCATCAAATTAAAAGAACATCAGCATTCAGTTTGGCAGAGCTCTGTTCCTTTTAAGTGCACGGGAGTATTACAAGTGGATTCCAGGAGTACAGATGTAGAGTAGAACTGAGTACACAGAATATCAGCTCTTTAGAGTGTCTTTTTTTTTTTTTTTTTTTGTACACTAGCAGACTCTTTTGCACATTCTCAAGTACATCAGGTTGCAATCTGTCATTTTAACCAAGGATCAGAAGAAGGCTTTCTGCCTCCAATCTGCAATATCAATCATGCAGTTTTGCAGCCAATTACAGTAGACCACCAGAATTTTTATTAATATACCTTAATAGTTTTCTTGTTAATAAGAGTATAAATCTTTCATCCTGTGCATGTAAGATTTTTAAAGATCACTAAATAGTGAAAATTGATTTGCTTAATTTTTCTCCAAGGACAGATACCCACCTAAATACCCAATGATACATGACAGTGGTTTTCTGGTGCTTTTGATCTTCAGCGGATTTCCAGCAACTTCACAGTGCCGATCTGCATCTGAGAATTTCAAAGAGTAAAGCTCAGTTCAAATATAATACCACTACAAATATAATAAGGATGCACCTACCAGTTTCTTACTTACATTCTTACCATAAAATTCTTGACTGTTTTTTTTTTCTTTTTAGCATAGTTTCTTTTTCATCAATGCTAATAATGATACAGATTTTAGAGGCAGGCTGTATTCTCATTTATGCAAAAGCAATCAAAATAATCAAAATTATGATTCACTGTTAAAAGTTAATTTATATCATATTACAATTTTGATTACATTTTGTATCAACCAAATATTTTTGGAAATAGTCAACTATGCAAATGAAATGGATGAAAACATGAGTGTTAAAATAAAAGCAGCTCTGTTGACAAGGATTTACATGGAATTCTTCATTTTTTTCTACAAGGTTGCCAGGCTCTAGGTGGGGAATTACAGTGCCAAGAAGAATTCTAAAATTGGGACTACAGAAATCTTAAGTAAAATAGAGCACTGAATCCCTAAGTAAAATCCTTAAGTAAAAGGACAGTGGCTGATTGTGGCAATTTGAATCTTGAAAAAACCCCATACACCTACAGCTAAGCACGTTCCCATTCTGATATGTTTTTCTTATGACTTGGATACAAAAAGCTTATGGTGAAATCCTGTCCTCAGTTAGGTATCATTGTCAATTTTGCACTTACATTATGGGTTCATCATTATTATATAAAACTTTGTGTTGTTAGTAGTATTTCTACACTTAGTGAATTAAATACATTTATATTGGACAATCAAGTAAAAATTTGAATGTAACGATCAGTAATTTCATACAGGAACTAAAATAGTATCTCCGTGGTGATGGTGGATAACTGAGGTATAACTGAGTACTCAACTCAGACTGCTCTGGTATTTTTAAGACACTTCCTATAAGATAAAATGAAGTATACAATTCAACTTGCTTTGCCATGGATAATAATGGGATTCAAAGCTTCTCTACTATTTATCAAAAAAGTCTATTACAGAACTAGTTAGTATAGGCCAAAAACAAAATGGAAAAGCAGCTTTGCTTTATCATGAGTTTTTTTACTTCCTTGCTTATTTGACTCTTAAAACCATCTAAGTAAATTAAACAGTTCACGTGTTAGTTTTAGGATAGTCTCTTGCAGAAAGCAAATACACATATTTATGACTTGGTGTACTATAAATACAAAGCTTCCACTGCTCCTACCTATACTTACACACTATATATAAAATACACAAAACAGTCTTTGCAAAAACTTAAAAAAAAATGGTCAGTTTTAGCCAAATATGATAGCTCTCAAAAGTCTAAGAAAGCTTTTTGCAAAGTACAGGAAAATGGACTTGAAAACCACCTCAGTAACTACCTGAATTGAAACTACAACTGTGATTTTGCACCTTTATAGGCACTCAGAATATACAACCAGAGTCTTTTTAAAACCCCCAAACACAGGAAACATGTTCTTAACAAGCAGCTCATGTGCAAACATCAGAGTCAAATCAATCTAGGGCAAAATCTCCTCCCATAATTAAATTTTTTATTAAGTAGTTTCAAGACTACTAGAACTAAACTACCTTTTTTAAAATTACTTGGGATGACTGGGTCATCTGTTTTCCAAAAGCACGGGAATAAACCTAATATGGGATTTCAGTATCCCTTGAACACTGGTATTTTGTTTACTATAGAATTGCAAAAGTATTTTTAATTTGTCTATCTAGAATTCCCATTTATTTATCATGTATTTATTCGCATGTATACATGTTTCTTTCTCTATCATACACAGGTTGGCACTTTCCAATAACCTTTATAGGAGCTAGATATTACAATTAGATTATAATACGACAATTCCACTTCGTGTCCACCTTGTGTTTTGTTTTTACCAAAAAGTTCCTATTTAGTTAATCCCAGCACAAACAAATGAGCACATATGCACAGGAAGTGGATAAGAAACTACACAAAAGAGCTTGTATCTAACAAAAACAAAACAGAACATAAAATTCACAAGATCCACAATCGTTTTGTATATTCCATACAGATTTGTGAAAAAAAAAAAAAGCCATGTTACTAAACAATGACTGAAATAAATGTTTCATTTATTTTCAGTATTTATCTTTTTCCTGAAAATCATAAATGTAGACAATGCATAGCTTAGTTTAGTTATTAAGATATATTCAGTATCTACATGATACTGATAAGCTTTTAGCAAAAATCCTAGCTGGTATCTGGGAAAGCCAATGGCTCTCGGACTCTAATGCTATGGATACAAGACACCTTTTTTGTTGTTTTATCTTAATATAAATAATGATACAAAATGTATTGAACCTAGGGCCTGGAATATTTTTGATACTCCTCAACTCTTAGAGTACTTAAATGAAAGAGTATAAAAAGGTGTCTCCACTGTCTCCTTGTGTAAAACGCAGCACTTGACACTATGCAGAGTATTGTATAGTCTGGGAAAAGCAAAGCAACCACTACGAAGTGGTGAGAAACCTGCAACTACCCATCTTCACTGTGGAGGAGAACCACCCAGCGCTGAATCGTGGTGAGATATTAATATGCCGACTGAAACGCACACTGGAAAGAGCACAATTTCCATACTCTGGAAACACACACTCACCAAAAACGGGTTTTCTAAAGCAAGACATTCTCATAAAAATATCAATGGTATCCTTCATCATACTTTTCATGAGAGTGGATTAAAGATGAGCATCACTATGCACCACAGAAAAACATGAAGTTAAATGGTGCATCATTCTTTAGTGTGTATTTACACTAAATAAAATCAGAATAAAAGAACACAGAATAAAATTTAGTTAGAAAATCATGGGAGAAACAAGTCTCAATAATATTCTCCAGCAAACTCCTGAAATTAAACATGGACTTTTAAATAAACACTAAAAATATTAACAATGCAGGCAGCTAGTCAATGCTGCCAAGTTAAATGCATAACCACAACAAAAGTATGCCAAAATTCCTTTGATTCATGCTTTAGGGCATAATATTTGATAGCACATTTTTCCCACACACAAAAGCAGGAAGCATGCTAGTGCCTGGAGAAGGAGAGATCATCAAGGTGTGAAGAAAGTACAAAAAAAAAGATAAAAGATACGGCAGAAAAGCTGAATGAACTTGCTGTATCAGTATCCTCTATGGAGGATCTTAAACTAGCTCTCCTCCAGAATGCCTTTATGAGGAAAGTGTGAGAAGTTCCTCATGTGAAGCTGTCCGTAGGAAATAATTCAGAACAAACTGGTAAGTGAATAAAAACAAGTCACCAGGACTAGCTGAAATTCACCCGTACAGAAACTCGTACACTGCAGCTGTTCAACCTGCTGCTTACGTTGGTCTCCGTGCACGGGAACAAAACCATGGCAAACAGTAACATTCCTGAGCAAGCGTGATCTGTATCATGGCAAAATGGTTGAACTATTAATAAAGGCATACAGGTTAAATATGAAAATGTTGAATAAGCAACACGGATTCTGCAGAAGGCAAACCCAGCAAGCGTGTGGTGTTCACATGGGTGAACACGGGCACGCGTGCCCTTGTTATAAGCAGGCCAGGCACTCGCGAGGCCGTGTCTGCAAGGGCAGAGCTGGCAGGTCGAGGTAGGTGATCTCCTCTCCTCAGCCCTCATGCGACATCTGGGCACTGTGCCCAGGCTCTCCGGTACAACAGAGACCTGCACGTGCTGAAGCAGGTCCAGTTACTGCAGGGTCTCCAAGCTGGTCATGGGCTGCAGCACACAGCGTGCACGGAGAGCCTGGGGGAGCTGCGTCTGCTCAACCCTGAAAGCCAAGGGGACACCTTATTGCTGCCTCCAACCACCTGATGGGGAACGTAGAGAAGACCCTTCGGACCCAGACCCTTCTCAGAGGGAAGACCAGAAACAGGTGCATGAGGGTGACCAAACACTAGAACAGGCACCCAGAGAGGTGGTGGCACCTCCTTCCGTGGAGCTGCACAAAGCTCATCAGGATGAGAGGCCCTGAGCTCTGTGCAGGGGAAGGGTGTGGAGGAATCAGACTAGAAACCTCTAAAGGTTTCCACCTCCTTCCTCCTCTTTCTTACTTCTCTACCTTCCCACCTGCAGGACTGAGTCTGTTATCCCAAGTGTCACAGGTCTGGGAGGATTTGGTGAAGGAATTAACTCATATATGCGTGCATCTATCTGGGCTGATTGCACCCAGCTTGGCATTTCAAGTAGCTTTTGACAAACTGTGTGATCCAAAACTGCTGCTTTCCAGCTCTTATGGGGCAAAAGGTAATGGGTTTTTTTTTAGGGATTAGTATCTCATTAAAAGGTAAGACAGCAATTTTCCATACAATCCCAAAAGGATCTGTGCTGTTCAACTTTAAGATAATCAGGAAAAGAGATGATCAGTGAGTTAATAAAACCTGATGAGGCAAAAAATCACTGAGCATAATCAAAACTAGAACTGATTGTGAAGGATCTCAGCAAGATCAAGGAATAAATGCAAATTAATTCTTCAGGGGTAAAATGACTATAATATACATAACGATGATTTCTGAATTATCACCATGCAGGAAAGAATTCATGGAGTTAACGTCAACAGTTTCTAAAAGTATCAAGGCAGTACTCGAACGGTCACTCAAAATATTCAGCATATTTCCTATCAGAACAGCCAACAGGATGGGAAGAACCACCAAAATAGAAAACCTTCACGTGCTTCGCTCTAGAGCTTATGGGGAAACTATGTCTTGAAGTGCACATCAGTCAGAACAGCACAACTGGATATAACATGGATATAGCATAAGCAAAATAACTACAGGAAACAACATTAAGAACCACAGTATGACACAGCTTCTCTATGAGAAGGTTTTGAACTAAGCGCCTTCTCAGCCAAGAAAAATGACGACAGATGTGGGTATCGCGGAGGGCTTTCAAAACGCAGATACTGTGGAGAAGGTGACAGGGAGCACTGGTTCTCAAAGCATCACTATTGAATCACTACTTCTCAAACCATCAAAATTAGAGGGTGCCAAATGAAAATGTCAGAAAGCAGAAGTTAATTCTCTCTTGTCAAACACACATCATTACCCTGGGAAAGTCATTTCCATAGGATGTTTTAGACAACAGAAGTTTGAGATTGTTCGAAACAGTGATCCTCATTTTTGGCAGAGAACTAAAATGGCTTGTTCTTGTAGATTGCAAGAGATTTTCTCATCTAGCTAAAGTGTTTTTTTTTTTTCCTACCAGATTTTTACTAGATAAATCTACTACATTTTCTATTCGCTCTCTTAGCTCACAGACTTCCACTTGGGAGTTGTTTCTCTTTGACATGCCACCACATCCCTGACAAGATTCTAATGAACTTGCTCTGCTGTATAATTTTTGCTGTTATCTAGGTATAAACTACTATAATGAAAATATTGATATGGCTATGTGCAAATAAAACCATAAAAAAAGTCTGCCTTATGAACTTCCTTTGAAGTAATAAGGTTCACAGATGTGCTGCTATGCATATATCAACATGCTGGTAAGCTGGAGACAGACACAATCTTGTCAGTGCCTAGCTGGAGAAGAATGACAACTTTCCTCTAATTAAGACAACTTGCATAAGCAGGGTAGTTTTGCTTAATTTTCTGGAAATCACGTCAAGTGTATTTAAGGTAAAAATGAGATAACTTTCCTGATTTAGAGCATGGGCATTTCCTCCTCCTGAAACAAACCACCAATTCATACTACTCTCGACAGTCCATCAGTCGAGTTTATTGTCAACAGCCAACAGAAGCCTTTGCCTTCAGCAGAACACAATGTGACATCTCCAAGGTGGACCATGCTTCCAGCAGGACGCGCCATGCTATTGCAGCATTGTCAGCCACCCCTAAATGGGACTGAGATGGGAACGCTTCCTCTCCGTTAGCTCCTGCTGGCATCTGTCAGGAGCTCATGCTAACTGGTTTACTGATCATCACAATCCCATTCCCTGCACCGACTAAAGAAGTGAAGGACATACACTGGCACCTTGTTTTCTGCCAATGGATGCGGAGGGAGATGATGTGGATGGAATTACAAGAATCAAATCAAACACTCCATGTGAAATCTGGTTTCTCCAGATGCCTGAGACTGGTGTTCTCAAAAGCTGAGTGAGAAATTATCTGCAAGGTGGAATGGAAAAAATCAATTTATTTTTACTGCAAGTTCTGCCTGGCTTGTTCAGCTTTCCTTCTTCAGATGTGGGAAGCAGTTTCATTTACACTAAATTCCTTGAAGGTTTCTGAATGGGTGATAGCAGTGTACCGGCTGCGATACCGCTGTGAAACACAGCTCTGTGTCCAAGTACTGGTTCTGTACAGGTACACGCATTCAGGCGAGCCTTGAAAAGTATCTAAAAAGCCATCATATGCTAAAAAGTCTAGCATATCAGTGTAGAAAAACAACCACATAAACAAAATGCCCTGTCCATCTCATGTCACACCAAATGAGTCACCTTGCTACTTTGGCCAGGCTGCCATCACAGCGTGATTCTAACTGCTCAAACATCACCGTAAACACTGATTCAATATTGTAACTGCTTATCTCTATAGTCTTCAGCATATAAAATCATTACTATTAATTATATTAATTAAATATCTCCTGTAAAAACAACTGCAATCAAATTATCTTTAAGAAATGATTC